>VVHJ01011501.1:5451-16418 GCA_015107715.1 Tylochromis polylepis
CTGTTTTTTAATAATAATTTAAAAAAAAAAAAAAAAAACTACAACAACAACAACAACAAATGTTTAAATCCTGTGTATATTCTGTGGCAACACGATGAACTCAGTTATAGCAATAATAAAGTGGGTCTCACTCTCATCACTTACAAACACTTATAAAGGACTCCTTTGCGTTGCATAAAAGGCAGTGGATTAGTCATATTTCAACACAAACCACAATCTTTTCCTATGCAGGCTCCTGCTGAACAGCTTTTGATGCTTAAAACTGACCAAGTACATTTTGGTGACTAAAGCTAACGAGCAGCAGTGAAAGCAAAGGTGAAAAACCAGCTGAAAAGTGAAAACCTTGTGACAGATGCAAATCTTTCACAGAATACAGCTTTGTATTATGCCATCTTTTGAACTGATTGAAATTTTCCATATAGGTGTGGGAATTTTGACATCTCCAGAGCTTGTAAAAAATTTTTACAAACTCATACTGGACTAAAAAAAAAAACATAAAAGAAGAAGAAGAAGTTTTGCAGTCTGAAAGCTATGCAGTTATTTGAAATTCCTGAAAAGATAACTTATATTAACAATGACTTATAACTTAGATAACTTAGAAAATAATATTATTAGATAATACTCCAAACTTCACAGTCATAGGAAAGATTTCCAACATGCTTACAGGAAAATTTACATTTTTTTTTTAAATGGCAGTAATAAGAATTATCGATTAATGCAGAAAAAGATAGGGGTTGGAGTGGAGCTGAATTTTCTTTACAGCTTCTTCAACAGCAGCATGTGCAGTACAAGTTGTCCTGGCTGCTCACAATAAAAACTAAGGAGGTTTGCTGAATGTAAGATTTCTGAATTGCATTACAATCTCAAGAGTCTCTCAAAGCTCACAAAGCTCTCCAAAGTCTGCCTCTGGCCTGATAATTCAACTTCCTTTTTAAAATCTATGTTGTGCCAAGCTTGAGGTTATAACTGCCAATGGGGCGGCGCTGAGCCGCACTGAAAGCTGTAGCCTTTGATTAAGCTCCTCTATTCCAAGCCTAATGCCCTGGCCTTGAATTATTCACCGAGTTGGTGAAGAGGGGCTGTGCATGCTACAAGCTTGCTAAGTGTGTTAGCCTAAAAAAACATAATGCAATAAAGCTCATCCATGCATAATGGATAGGAGACTGGGGCTGGGTGTTCTCCGTCGTGGGAAGACAGAATTAGAGAGAGGGGATCAGGGAGGCAGTTGATGTTGCCAAATCGGCATCCTTCCATGCCAGGGCAGTCTCCGGCCACAACCCCTCTTCTATCTGCCGTTTTTGTTTCTGTCCATCCAGCAGAGCTTTCACACAAATTCTTTCAATTTCAAGGGAAATGACAAATAGAGGACATCACCACACTAAGAATTAGAAAGTCAACTGGTGACAAAGTGGAGTGAATTCAGTAAGAGAAAGGATTATATTCATCACTTTTGGCGTGTATTTGAGTTATTAAGCAACCTTTAGCGGGATCATAATGCATTTTGCTGGTTATAATTAAATCTAATTCACTAAGATAATGATCTCTGTGTCACATGATTACATGTGGCGCATTGTGTAATCAACACCACCCTGGTTTTAGCATGCTAGTACAGCTCTCACTGTCTCCAATTAAGGCACTGATTGTCCCTGGGGTGTTGCGTGTCATGCAGGCTCATTTATCACTTCCAAGTGTAGCATCGCTTTAAAAGTCCAATTCACACCTTCAGAATCTATCATACTCACTGTGAGGTCTTCACAAGCCTAAAATATTCAAGGTTACACAGTCGTAAAGGGGAGATCTGATGTGTTACTCCAATCCATCTCTATATTAGCATTTTTGGTGTGTGACATTGAAAGTTAAATAATTTTCCCATGCAATGAATAACAGTGAAAGGTTTCATTTCAGCTTGTTCGTTTAATTTAACATTGTGTGAAACAATAACGGTGGACATGATGATTAAAATCTCAGCTAGTCACTCTAGGGGTTGGCTTTTAGCCACTGGCAAACAACAAAGACTAGGATGAAGTTAATATATGCTTGTTGTTCTTGTTAGGTTGCACTACTCGGTGATCTGGCAAACGAGCTGGGTGAGCGTGTGAGCTGAATCTCGTTTAGCTACAGTACTCAGAAGGTGGCATCTTGCATTAATATGCCAGATAAAGCAGAATCCTATTCAGTATGCTCTTCACATACTATATTGTAGTACTAAGCGTTTGACACATCACAGCATCGGTGCAGCCACTGAAGCTGCTTAGCATTATTCTGCAAGGAGCTGCTCATAAAAAGAGGCACCATTTTGATTTCCAGTGTTTGATGAACGTATCCTTGAGCAGGACATTTAAATTGACCAAATAACTCATTGCTCTAAGGACTCCAGATGTGTAAATTTAAAAAGCAACTGCTCGTTTACCTAATTCCTTTAAAATTAAATGCTCGGTAGTAAAATTAAAATGGTTAAGACAACCATTTTGTCTGAGGCAAAAATAGTTTCCACTGCCAGTCTGAAGGTTGATGAGAAAAAGGAAAAAAGGGAGTCTCATGCACATGGATACAGTGTGTAAATAAATAGCTAAAAACCAAACAGAGTGCTGTTAAGTATGCATAAGCCCTTTGAATTAGTCTTCCTGATCTGCCTTGGATGACAGCCGTTCACGCAGGCAGAATACAATATGAGAGTGTATCACCACAACACAGGCTGTTCTCTAATGTGAACTCTTCCTCTCCACACAAAAACACACATTTGGCACCATTCACTCATTAAATCATAACGCCAGTAACATGCAAACTCTGACATGGAAATAATCGCCGGGCTGCAGCTGGATGATTTTCAAGCGTTGTTCAGGGTGGAGTGATGAGCCGCTGTTATCGTGACACGCTGCCCCTTCGGTGTTTGTCTTCAGTGCTGTGACGGTAAATTTTCTCTGAGAGACTTGAGAGCTCTCCTGCTCTGACCATTCTGGTGTCTAGCCGACAGCATGTAAATGGCTTCGAGATTCATTGAACAAAAAGTAAACCTCTGCCATTTTATACTTAACTTGCTATTAATGGTTCTGCATTAAAAACATCCAGTAAATGCCTTTATAAAAGGAAAACAAAGAGTGGCATTAGTAGTACATACTTAACACAGCTGATGTACTGCTAGAAATGAAGTAACCAGTGCATTTGCTAGGCTTATAAATAAAACAAATTATGGCACTTGAACTTGTGTTACCCTGCAGTGGTTCCAACAAACACTGACTAGCTCACACTAAAACCAAATGAGTCAGTGCGCTCAAGTGGAGACAGTGTACTTTGTTGGACAGAAGCATCTCCCAGTACTCTTGCAGCAAGGACAAGAGTGGAGGAAGAAGACAAATAGACCAGTTGAATTTAGAGCAAAAGACCACACATGCTTCCTCCCACTGCAGTGCTGATGTTGGCCGACAGTGCCTAATGTGTGTCACAGACAATTGCGGGTGTGCGGTAGTGAAGCTGGTATGTGATGCTAGTCTCCAGCTTGGGGACTTAAGGGAAACACATATCTGATTATGGGTTGTTTTTTTTCTCTATCAACAGTGGGTATATTAGGTGTTCATGGCCCTGTGTTTCATAGTGTGTGTGCATTCTTAACATGTGCCCTTTGCATGCTGGTGTCCTCATGAGTATGTGTGTAAATCATGTCCTGCTACAGGGCCATGACACAGCTTGTCATCGTGTCACAGCGAGAGCCAGGCCACCATGAGAAAATAGCTGTGAGAGAAAAAAACGAGATGTCATGGTTCAGCAAATACTTACTCCCTGTACTATTGGCCAGATGCAGATTTCAAGAGGAAAGGAAAGAAAGAGGAAAGGGAAGAAAGGGCATCTCTTTTAAACTTCCTAAACCTATCTGACACTTTTAAACCCATTAAAAAAAAACTTAGCAGCTTGTCAGAAGTAAGGCATAATTAAAGTGTATCTAGAGTGGCGATCCATTAAAATGATAGCAGGCAATCTTGCAGCCAGCAGGTGCTTTGGTCAAAGCAATTGACCTAAGATTATTGAGGTGTGATACAGCAAGGGGCTGACAGCCTGCTGGAAAAAGAAAAGGTCCCCAGCAAAGACAGACTGTCGTCCTGTTAGTGTTTACTCTGTTCATTAAAAAAAGGTCTCTTCTCATGGTCTGTTGGTGATAAAGCCAAATGGGTGACAATGTGTTGTTTATGTGTGTGTGTGTGTGTGTGTGTTAGTTGAGAGGCATTAAGTGGGCAGAGGGAAGGAGTGAAAACAACTGAGAGAAGAAGTCTTTTTTATTCTCACAAGATGTCATCTGTGAATGTGTGGCTCCTAAAAAGAAGCAGACAGCGAAAAAAGTTAGAAGGCGTTGATTATTATACTATATGTCCTATCCTAGATATTATGTTTTTGAAAAAGTGGTGGTAATGTTGCATGCAACTGGGATGAAATACTTCACCAGCATATTATAAAGGAGCATGTAATGACTAATATTAGGACTGAAGAAGTTTTCCAACCACCAAAGCAATTTTGAAGAGCATTATATAGAGTTAAAATACAAACATGGTGACAAGAAAGAAGTTTGTTTTTCAAAAATATACAAATAATAAATAAATAAATAAAATAAAATAGAAAAATAGAAACAGCATCAGCTACTATTATTGATATCACTAATATGGCTTCTACTACTACTATTACCATTACTGAAAGTGAAGACTGTCAGAGACAATATTTCCACTGTCCTAAAGCACTTCATGACCCTATTGGGATAGTATTAATGTGACTGCACAACAGAAGTAAAACAGGTCCAGGTCCAGACCTTTACATTTCTCAACTCCCCCGAGTAAATTGCCTGGCCTGGCACTGTGATGTGTAACATATATATATATATATATATATATATATATATATATATAAAACTATCAGTCAGTGAGTGCAGCAGCAGGGGTGACGACTGTCCACTCCGTTCCATGGCTGGGATTAACTGCGATGTAAAGTGCTTGCTTGGTTTTGAGGCCTCCATGGACTAACCAGTGGTAAATGGGAGGAAACAATTTTCTTTTCCCTGACTCCAGGCTTAAGACCAGAAGAAAACCAGTATGAAGGCAAGTTAGGGCTACAGCATCAGTGTTGGATTCAAATGATGTTGTTCTCTAAGGAAAATTAAATCCCTTTCCCAACTGAAATTACAGAGCACAGTCAGCTGTAAGTGAAACAATTCTGCTAAACAACTAAATAACTAAAAAGTAATGACTTTGCACTTGTGGGTGATTTCATTTTTACTTAAGCTACCATTTTGACTACAAATTCAGTCTGCAGATAGAAGATTAGATAGATTAATCTCAGATCTTGATGTTATCTGTAATGAAATTTTTGTTCACACTTGTGCAGCAATTCCAATGTTTGGACTGGGATGCCAGGTGTGTGCCAAGCAGGACTGTGAGGATGATCTAACTGGAGGCTGACTTTAGCAAGGAAGACACACGTATGAGCGACAAGATAGTTTACTCCTACCGACATGAGCTATGTGCTTCGCAGTGTTTTTCTTGGCCCTGTGGCATGCCCACGTCTGTCCCTAGGATACTGCAGTCATACACAAGCAATCAAACCTTACCCAGGTACCAAAAGAAGCTTCATGCTAGAATAAGGAGCGGGTGACAATAAAAAAGGGAGTAAAGAACAACTTCATCTGTATTGTTCCACACTGTTTACTCTCACCACAGCTACAAATAGCCTCCTTTTAAAGGCTTTGCTGCTTCTCTCCCTCTGTGGCCACCTTCTCCACTGCGAGATGCATGTTTGGTTTCACAGTGGCTGGGGAGGCATCTCTGTGTGATAGCGCAGTGTCTGGAAAGCAGGGATATTGAACCACTTAGCTTTCTCACTGTAACCAAAGCACTTTAATGGAATTCGCTCCACCGGCTAGATTGGCAGTGTATGCATAGCAGTAAATCACAGCCATTATCCACATGCTTATGCAGTAAATGACGGGAAAGTCATAAAGGGAGTGGTCATCCTTATTGTGGCCCAGAGGAAATCATTTTGTTCAGTCTGGACTCTTGCTTGAGAAAGCACACTTTCAGTGTCTGTTATAAGAAATCATCTTTCTAAAATAGCACTTATTGTCATCACTATGCAAAATGTCCAGCTTTCAGTGAGAGAAAAAGATATTTATTATTTTTATTTTATTCATCTCTACATGCCTTCACTGATCTCAACACTGCCGATGCACTAATGTAACTAACTACAGTTCAACTGGCCTATGGTTTTGTGCTACCATTTTTTTTTTCTTTCCTGCTGACCTATCTCTTCATATTAAATAATGTCTATTATAGCATGCTGCTCTCAGAAACACCAGCTGGCAGCTAAACCAAAGCCCACAGAGCTCCAGGATTTTTCATAGTTTTCAGCATAAATGTGGCCAAATCCGTTCGACTCCTCCTTGAAAGACAAAATTCTGCATTCTACAGTAGCACTCATCCTCTGAGACAGACGATAAATAATGGCAGTGAGGCATGCAGTATAACAAAGGACTGCAGTGCTGCACTTTAACCCAACCGAGTCACCAAGTGACTCGTATTGCTGCAGCTGGCCTCCTCCCTTCTGCTCTCACTCCTTGTTGATTACAAGTAGAAAATCTTGCTACAGCTTGATGATCTTCTGCAATGGCCAAACATCCCTCCTCCCCTCTTCTCCTCCTCCTCTTATACTCTCCTCCATCCTTTCCACCTCTAAAGCCCTTCACTCCCCTCCATTACACTAATAAGGCTAATCACCCCTCCGGCTGGTGCAGCCATGGGCCTGGGAGAACATGTCAGCAAGGGGAGATCAATGGACTACATCAAAGGGCTGGAGCAGCACACAAACCACCCCAGCACAGGGCCCGAGAGATAAGGCTGCTGCTCCCCTACATTTTTCATGAGATTATCCACTACTCTTCTGTTCTTGCCTGTGGTTTGAGTGCAGGGTGCTTTTAATGAGCTGGGCCACACCAGATACTAATGCTGATGGCGATATGCAACAGCTTGGAACCACATGCATGTAGATATAACAACACATGGGCATTGGATGTGGCATGCACATGTAGCTACTAGTGCATGCATGGCTGATATAACACAAGTGAGTTAGTACCTGCACAAATTTACACCCACGCACATACATCCGTGTAGTTATTTCTACAGATCCATTAGAAGTTCATCCATAATACATTACTTGCTAATTAGGGGGTAGTTTGATGGTGCTGAAGTAGTGTTCAGGACAGAGAGAAGAGCTGAAGTACATTTCTTGGCCAACTAGATCAGCAGTCCACTTTTTAGCTCCATCTTCCTCACTTCACTCTTCCTGTAGACCAAACAAGCATTTTAAGATCCTCTGAGGGTGGTAACTCAGCCTCCTTGAAGGAGTTGACTGGCTGAGGAGCTGAGAGCTTGGGGCCTCAAATAAGGGGGGATATGGACTGGAGGCTGGTTTCCTCCATTTAAGAGGGAGAAATGATAGTATAAAAGAAATGCTTAGGCTTTCATTAAGCTAAGTATTGAAGAAGAGCAGGGATGAATATGTATGAGGAGATTTGTTAGGGAAGTGACCTTTAAGTCCAACTAAGGTGTTAAAAGGCTGATACTAAAATGGGCAAAGGACCCACAACCTTTACAGTCCCCATTTTTTTTGCCAGTGGACAAAATAGCTATATCTAAAGGACTGCAAGTCACATAAAAAGCAAGCACTTGTATGTTTTTAATGTTAGCGATAGGGTGCTTTACATAAAACTATCATGAAACTATTTTCATCTGTCAAGACAGTCTATGATTTCAGTGACTACAATTTTTAAAGTACTCTTCAGAGTAGTTTACATGCGGCTTCTAACCCGCTGAGCTCTCAATCAATTAGACCTGTCTGACAGATAAAGGCTAAGGAAAGATTTTTTTCAACTCCTCAAAAACATCTTTCACCGAACAACCTGATCTGACTCTCAGCAGAGGTATCGATTCACTAAAAACAACATTTGTCATAACGCGAGAGAATCAAACTTGAATGAAAGGGAAGCAATAATACTGTGTGATTGTCTTTATAATTAAAGACTTGGGGAGCCATAAAGAGCTGTGTGCATTGCTTTTTTATCACCAGACTTAAACCTAAACAGATCTCTTTCCAGTAAACATAGCAAATCCAAGGCAGTTATATATCTATATCCATATCTATGTATTTATGAAGAAATAATTGTTACAAAGAATAGTACACTGAGCACACCAACAGCTGCTTAACTATCCATATAGCCTGTACTAAGATACTGGCAGGCTGAAAATTAAACGAGCACCTGAATAGTATGGAAGCAGTTTTCTCTTTTCATAGCAGAGTGTAGCAAGAAAAAAATAATTTAACATACCATGTACATTTATTCATCTATGGTATTAGGAAAAACAGTGCAACTGGAAAGATAATTTCAACTGCTTTAAAAAAAAAAGTAAACTTTAAAAAAAAATAGTGCTAAAATGATTTCAATACTTACCTGAACAATCCTGAATCCTGAAGGCGGCCAGGCTTTTGTTCTCCACTACAGAAGTCTCCCACACACTTTTTTTCTTCCGTTATTTGCTCTTCTGCCACACCGCTGCTATGCACAGTCATTACATATATTTTAATTGAAACCTTCACCTATACTGTAAAACAACCTCAGAGTAGTTATTTTTCTCGATTTTAGTACAAGGTGAATACATAGTGCTCCAGAGTCAACACACTCTCAACAGTAAATCAGAGTCAACACACTCTGTCAGGGTAAAGTAGCTGCTGGGTGAAATTCATAAAAGAACTGCATAAAATCATCTAAATTCAGCAGTGCCTCAAGGCATTTTCTAACAATACAACAAAGTTTTTGACAGAGAAAACTCATTTAAGAGTGAATTGTACAAGGTGAGACATGGGAGTTTTTCAAGCTGTCTCCAGTGCTTCCTATAATGAGGGACTCTTCCACATTTAGGAATGTATCACTGTATGGAACACAACAGTTCCTCCTATTTGTAAATATAAAAATCTTCACCACAAATCAAAATGAGGGCTCAATTTCGGTGGTGCTCTTTAACCTTTTTCAGAATTTATAGATTATTCCTGGCAACATACCCAGCTGTATAGCTTTTTCTTCCAGTCACGCAATCCATTAGGCTCCGTCAGGCTCGTCTGCAACTTTTAACTCCTGACGTTGTCACCTCTCTTTTTAAGACTGACCACAACAGCCTTTTCAGTGAGGTCAGGTTTCGTCAGCCACAATAGGTGCCCACACCAAGATCTTGTAAAATCTTGTTTTTTCGGGGTGTGTGTGTCAGTACTCTGCAAGATCTCTGTTTGGTGAGGTTATAGGTGCAAAAGAACACTATTCATCTGATTCAGCTGTAACAATGAAGAGGTGCAACAGACACTGTAAACTGTTCATGTTGTCTATTTAATTCAAATAATGCCAAAACATTACTGTTAAAAACTAAATATAGACTTTTCATGTTGAGCGTGTTTTCAGCTTATATGGACGTGATGGCAATAGTCATAAGCACAAATGGGTCTCAGACAAGGTAGTGATTATCACAGTAACTCAGTCAAGGTTTAGGTACAACTATGGACTCATGCAAAATGGAAAGCAATGGTTTGCCAATGACTACTGATACACTCATACTGTAACTATCTGTAACTGCCTGTCCATCTGTTTTCTTACTTAAACTGTGTCAGTACAGAGTTTATTGCACCTAAGTTTCCTTTATTTCTATAGTTACATTTCTACTGTATTTCTCATATGCTGGTTCTATAATTGTAATAATTATTCTTTTAATTATCATTTACCTATCTATCTTATAGATGGATTTTTGTGGCTGTCTAGCATCTGTTGTGGACAGCAAAGAAAGAATTTCACTGTACACGGAAACATGTTTCTTTACTGTGCATGTGACAATAAACTTAAATTTTACTGGAAGTAATTTGCAGTGATGTAGTGACCAGAGATCATAGTAAGTGAGCGGCATTTGGGTGAAATAACCAGAAGTGACGGGAAGTCGGTGGAACCCAAAATGAACCAGGAATTTGGAATTCTCAAATTCCAGGTGATTGACTCAAGCAACTGCCAATTACAGCAAAGAAGAGTATTAACTGACATATAAACCTGTAGTAATAGACGGTCACCTTGGAAACCGCAGCCTAGAAACTCCACAGGCGACCAGCCATCAGCTTCAAAATGATGTACAACGAGTGAAACGCTTCCAGTGTGAACACAGCTTTAGGGTCATGGGAGTGCTGGAGTCTATTCCAGCTGACATAAGGAAAGAGGAAGTGTACACCATGGACAGGCCACAAATTCATCACAGGGCCAACACAGAGAGAAAGACAATTATCATTCTCACAGCTCCAAACTCTCACATACATCCAAACTCTAAGGTCATAATATAACCAATTAGCCTAACAGGTTCAAAGCATGCACAGGGAGAGCTTGCAAACTCCACACAGACCACCGTGAGTTTAGCTGGAGGCCGGAAGAGAATGGATGGATGGATTAGTTAAAGCAAATTAATTCTGTTGAATTCATTGAAAGGCCAACTAGAACATGTTTACTAGTCTGCAGTTTCAGTCTGATGAGGTTATGAATAAACTCATGTTACTATTTATAAATCATCCATCCATTTTCTTAACTGCTTATCCAGCCAGGGTCATGGGGCAGCTTGAGCCTGTGCCTGGACCATGAATGGTTGCCATGTGGCGATAACCCACACAGGCAGATGGAAAACATGTATATTCTACACAGAATGGCGTCAGCCTTACAGCAGCTTGAACCCAGAGCCTTCTTCATGTAAGATGACAGCAAGAAGGTCTGCTTATTAATAAAACAAGCTCATTTTATTCATCAATACATAGATGGAGCCCAGGCTATTAACACCACACACACACACACACACACACACACACACACACACACACACACACACACACACACACACACACACACACACACAATAAGATATATG
>VVHJ01011501.1:16624-26946 GCA_015107715.1 Tylochromis polylepis
GAGTCTGTCCAATCAGAGCTTCATACCACCTCCTCCTTCACGCCGCCACAGGACCTGAAACTGTGCCTCAAAATCAAAAACAAGCTCCCATCGTTGGCCAGAACAGCAGACTCATTTAAAGAACATAAAGTAAGATGAGAACATAATTACATGTGTAAAAACATACACACAAAAAACTGCATCTGCACACAAACAAAAGCAAGACCTCAAAACCCGCTAAATAAGCCAAGCAGGTTGCCCTTTGTGGTAACTGAAAAACATTTTTCATTGTGGGGAAAGAATCCTAACTCATTTTCTGTGATTTAAGTTGAATGTGAATCTATTTTCTCACTCTGGGATGCATGACCTACTTACTGTGTCTCACTCACATATGTATACACACATACTAGCACGCACAAACACACACACAGAGAGACACGCACCTATGGTTCTGTTGCCACTACAGTAAATCACAGTGTTGCTATGTGTGTGTGTGTGTCACCTGTGGATTGATGTTTTCCCATCTGTGTAGGGAACAAGTACATGCATGCCGCCCCCATTTCTATGTGCTCCCAGGGAGGCACGTAGCAACTGTGTGGCCTCTCTTGGGACTAATACATATGCACACGCACGCACGCATGCACGCACACACACACGCGAACACACAGTGTTAAAGGAGCTCTGAATATTGCCATCAAAGCTCTTGTCCTTGCCTGTCACCCACATTTTTCTTCACTTACTAGCAATCATTATGATGTATTCAGGGCTTCTTTATGAGTGTCAAAGTGTAGAATCAAAAATGAGAAGAAGAAGAAGAAGAAAAGAATTAAAAACTGCTGTCATGGTCTGTGAATGCTATTCTTTCGGTAGTTGTAGTTAGGATTTCTATGTCTTTTGAATGATGTGTTTCTTTGAACTGCTCATATTTTTAAGTGATGTCAGGTTTGTTGTGTATTTCCATTTGCATTCTAGCATTCTAGTATCATTTAGTTCTTGATATTTCATGATCTTGGTTTGTCAGTGTTTAGAGTTGTAGTTTATATTTCATTCTTTGTTTTAGATTAGTCTAGGCTTCCTAATGTCTCCTTGTATCTTGTCAAGTCTTTGTCTCTCTGTTCTGTGCTTCGCTGTTTTTTGTTGTTGTTTGTTTTGGAGGTTTGTTTGTTTGTTTGTTTGTTTGTTTGTTTGTTTGTTTGTTTGTTTGTTTGTTTGTTTGTTTGTTTGTTTGTTTGTTTGTTTGTTTTAGGGGGGTGTCTCTAGTCCTTTACCTTTAATTTTACTTCCCCATGTCTTGATCTTGATTGGTTTCGGCTGTATTTTGTTGACTACCCCCCGTGTGTATATATAGTCTCGATCTTCATTTAGTCAGTGTGTCTGTTTAACCTCCCTTGTTTTGCTCATGTCATGTTCTGGAATTTCTTGGATTAAGGTTGGGATTTTTTTGTGGATTTTTTTGCACTTTGTGGACTTTGGCTTCCTACCTCAATAAAAAGGTCAGTTTTATGTTTATCTGGTTTGCCTGAGAGTCCTTCATTTGGGTCTACTTCCCACATCCCTCATGACAACTGCTCTTTGAATTCATTCTAAACACTGTAAAGTTGTATATTCAGCAAAGCAAACAGTTTAGAGAGAGTTCTTTAATTAAGGGTAGACACTTAATTAAAATAAAAAAAATTAAAAAATCAGTCCGCAGGTAATATGCCCTTGTCAGTGATTCAACAGACAATTATTTCAAGAGAGCGATTAAAGCACAATGAGGTTAATGAGCATGAGACAGCATGTGAATGACAGTTCTGCTTAATTTAATACCTGCCAGCTAAGCACTGCAGAGTATGTGAGGAGTAAGAGAGAACCTGCATAAATGTACAGTATATACTACTGTACTGCACTGATGCTCCACATAGTTCAGTTTGGTGATTCCTATCTGCAGTCCTGCTCTCTCGTTCTCATATTCCTTTGTATCTCTATCTTCTTTTCTGTCCCAAAAATCCCCCCTTTCTTTAAGCAGTGGTCCGTGACATTATCTATCTAGTATAACTCCCACCCCACAGGAGAGCCATATAGGCTGCCCATCTCCACAGGGACTCCATTACTTTTTTGCTCAATGTCTCCTACAAATGGAGAAATGACAAGAGCAAAATCTGTGGTGCCTATTTGTACTAAGCCCAAAAAATGCTCTCATGGTTATCTTAACTGAAACAGCGCCTCATACACTCCTAACTAACAAGCAATGAACCCTGTAAATTGACAAATTTGCCAGCAGACAGTTGTAGTTCTCTGTGCACTTGCATTGTTTTGGCAGCATCACCAGAGGGAATGACAATGTCTGCATAAAGAGGTTAAGGTCAACTGACATCTGGCCAGAGGTCATTCCTGTTGACTAGACTCAGAACAACCTTGAAGCTCAAACATTCATGGAGGTGGAATAATGTGGTCTCCTGGCCGTGGAACTGACAGAAGCAGATATAAGGTATGATGGACTGAACCAGACGAGGATAATGGTTAAGTGTGGGTTGCCTATAGAGGCAGCAGCAGCCTGAGTAGAGTAATATGTCTGTTCAGACTACAAGCCATCAGTTTTGAAGAACTATTTGTAATCCTGGAATTGGATTCACTGTTCTTTCCACCACTGAGCTTTGAAAGTCCAAATCTGTGCAAACGCCAGGCATGTTTGGCAGAACTGAAGTGAAGAGCTTCACCTCAGATGATTGACAGGTGCCTTAGCCAATCACAATCAAGTAAAGATGCGCCATAGGTTACTTCTCTTTATCCTCTCCTAAACCAAGTGATGAGCTGAGCATTACAAATGTAAAATGCAATGATGAAACAGACTTAGAAAATCTTTTTTTTAAGCATTACAGCAGAGATTTTCTATGTTTTATGCTGCATTACTAGAACTAAGGGAAACGCTTACAGTAACTTGTGTTTCAGAGTGAAACACACACACACACACACACACATACATGACATTGACACAGATATATATGACATTTTACTGTTATCTTTTATGGTGTCACCGAGTTGTTGTCAAATTAATGCAGAGTGAAAGCAGAGAGCAGTAACCGTGTGCCCTGGCTTTCAGTGATGAAAGTTCAGCTGTAAAAGAGCACAGTTTAGTGCATATTTGCCGCCTGCTTATTTAAACTTTGCCACTTTGCATATCTCAGACAACATTATTATTTTCCTGCCAAAACAAGACGGTCAGAATTTTTCTATTCTTTTTCTCCATTTTGTGAGGCATTTTCATCATATACTCCTGTGGTTGGTACCGCCGTTTAAAAAAGGCATGTAACAGGTAAAGAGGTCATTATTAAAAATTATCTTCTATTTTCATACCACTTAACGTGGTCCTTTTTGCATATTTACTCATCCTTGTATTGTGTTGGGTTTATACTGAGGCCAATTAGTCGAGAGTTTGTGTTTGATTCTGCACAATTTTTGGCAAGGAGATGCATAAATATACGACATACAGTGCAGGAAAACAATAGGCAAGTGATAGTTCCAGAATACCGTAGGCATTTCTCTAGCTTAAGCGTACCTACAGTGGTGGCAAAATAAAGTAGATGGATGGCTCACTCTCCCTGTGGTGGTTATGATGCTGGACAGGATTAAAACCTGTTGTCTCAGCTGACCAACACATTCTTCACCGTCTGATTCATCAGGGCCAGAGGATGCATTAGATTTCACACGGTGCACACAGTTCCTCCCTATAGCAGATGTCTGTAGAGACAGTGAGACTCACTCCATCTGCCATAATAAATGAGATATGGTGTAGTGATTAATGTCTATGTGTGTGTACAGACATATGAATGGGCTTTATTCTTCTGGAGTCTGTATGATTTAACCTGACTTGATGGATTGAATGTGTACACTTCCAAAACCTGCAGCCTTGTCTTAATGAGTCATCATCCATGTTGGACATTAAACATTGCAATAGACAGCATTCTAGTGATGCATCTAAAGTGTACATGTCAGACTCTGATGGTTCCTTTTTTTGTGAAAGCTGTTCTATTACGACAAGATCTTTGTCTCCAGTGGCAGTTATGTTTCTCACGCTGTGGTGTGTCTCAGCGGTCGAAGGGAATAGGAGCCTAATGGGAGCACCAGTCACCTGCTTGCTGCTGTTTCTGCTCTGTGGACGCCCATCTGGTCTGACGAATGTGATGAAACAGTAATGGCACAGATCAAAATCTGCCGGCTTCATTTAAACCACAAGGAGAATCACAGCCACTATTCCGTATACCATCTTCATTTCTTAGAGAGAAAAAAGTTCTCTTGGCAATTTTCTAAGTGAGTATGGTCATAGATGAACCTCGTGTGAAGACAATAAGCCATTTTTAATAAAGTAAGGAGGTTCACAATTTTAAAAAAAATACCAGCTGATTTAACAGTGGTTGATTAAATTTAGAGGCATGCAAGAATCACAGTGTGCACATTCTAAAAATCGTGCCAGTTACAAGTTTGAGACTGCATATAAAACACAGATGCATGGGAGATGAGCGCTGCAGTTGCCCACCCCCAGATTCCCCTTCTTCCTCACAGAAACAGTGAGAAAATAGAGTCAACTTAAAGTAGGTCAGATTTTTATTTTTTTATTTTTTTGAGAATATGAAGAGATGAACTTGCAAAAACCATATTGTGAGATTGTTGGGAAGGGGATAACGCAGACGTATTGATCATCCGTATGTCACTTTGAATGTAATCCTCAGTGATTTACATGGAAAGCCAGGCTTGCGTGCTTTTTTGTTCATGTGACTCACACTCCAAAGGCAGTGGGAAGATAGCAGTCTTTTCAATAACACAGGTTCTTGAGCCCTCAACACAGAAAAGCCCTGCAGCTGAGAAAGAGAATTCCTCCAAGCACTCAGGAGACAGAGTCCTTATTGGCTGGTGTATGAAAGAAGCCCAGAAACAGCTTTATAACTGTTCTCTCTAACCAGGTTAATACTGCCTTGACTGATGACACCAATTAAAGCCATATCTAACATTTATGATTACACAGCGACAACCTCTTTGCGGTCCCCTCCACAGCGCAGTTGTGATTTCATATTGCTATAACAGATGTAACTGATGTAGAATGACGGTTATTTGTCTGGACAACTAACACGTTAAGAGCAGAAAGGTCACTGGCATCTACAGAAGCATCATCTGCACAATGTAGCCCGAAGGAAGGGCTGCAACAGAGCTTAGTATGACGCCTCAAAAATTTTTTTACTGTGGCACTATTCAAGTTATTTAATCTAGCAAGAGTTAGACTAGTGTATATAAAATGGGTAATCTTTTTTGTTAAACACAGGAAAAGTGCTACGAATTTAATGGTAAAAAGGAAAATCGTGGTTTGCTACTTAACGCATAAAGAGCATATCAGCATTAGGGCAAGTTTTAGCCCCTTATTCTTTTACTGCTGTGCAGGTTTTAGAGATAGCCCCCACAATGATTTTCACTGTTATTGGTCAGTTAATTAGTCTAGAAATAACTTCTTTTTTTTTCAGTTTTCAAAAAACAGTTAAAGGTTGCGTCTTGTTAAATATTTCTGACCGACTGTCAAACCAAAAGATATTTAATTAATCATGTATTCCTGAAAACCTTTTAAAATACAACACAACACAACGCTAAGTTATCAAAACTTGACTGTGCTGATCAACTGAAACAAGTGTTTCTAAAAGGAATACTTAAATCTAAAAATGATGGATTTTGTGCCTATGACCTGCTTTTGTGAAAAATCCTTTGAGAGATCCTTTGGGCTATAATCAATTAACAGCTCTCCTGCAGTCCCGTTTTAGGTTCTTGATTGCCTTTCATAATTTTTTGTAAGGAAATGAGTTAGCTTCCACTGAAACTTTTCAAAATGGATGTCTGCTATGTAAAAATGTTTGAAGCATGATACAAAGTTTCTGCATATTAGCAATGATGCTGGTCAGTAAGTAGTCAGTGGCAGATACAGTGAAGGAATGAGAAGAGAGAGTTAATGCAGAGCAACAGCACATACCCTACAGCACACCTCCTGTGCAGAGCTCAGTCCATTGAAAAGAAAGATATCTTTCTTTCAGTTGGAAGCTGCAGGATACCACCCTTGTTAGCCAGACAGACAGCAGACTGCATCCTAGCAGTCCCTGTTGCATATTCATTCAGTTTGATTAACGGATCCTAATTCTGTGGGTGTCTCGATATGTTCAAAGACTTTCTTACAGCTCTACAGAGATGCAAGAATGCACATCTGGTTTATTCAGTGAGTCAGGGGACGAAAGCTAAAACCGCACTTGCAGCTAATCATGAAATCGATGCGGTTTTACTGTGCACACATGCTTGAAGAACATCCTGCAGTTTCAATTGAGATTATTAAATATCATTACAGGCTGCAGTGTTTTCACCTAACAGAAAGATTTCCCATACACTAGATTTTAAAAATCTCTCAGCAAACACACCATGCCAAAATCAAAGCTTCATGTGTGATTTTTGTTTTAAAGGAGCTTTCATCGTTGCTCATAACATTTTCGCATTTTAACTGTGGTGGAAAAAAAATAAAAGGTTAAAGTTTATATATATATATATAACATATCATGAAAACAACAAACGTATCTGTGACACGGACAAACGATTTAAATGGGGCTGATTTGTCTGTTTACTGTGTCAAACCAGTCATTAACTTGTTGAGTGTTGTTTTCAGTGTTTCACAAGAATATTCTCGCAGGAATGTTGACTAAGGAGCTAGTATATCCCCATGCTGCTACAATTGTGCCGTCATTCCCAACAAACAAATAGGAACAGTTAGTCACGGATGGGTGAGCCAGAATAACAAATCCATTTTTAAAACAATAACGCATGCAGTGTCTTTGTATTGGGGCCCTGCAACATTCTCAGTCACACCACACACCAGGTTTTCGAAGCACTACTGCTTACACTACACCCTAGAATCAAAGCCAATTAGTAAGACAGGAATCCTCTGCTGGGGAGGACACAGACTTAGCTTCTTCACACTGTTACAAAAAACTTTTTTCACTTCACCTCTAAGCTTCACCAGCAGCAACCTGTCTGCACAGAGCTCTGCTCCTTTAGGTCTTGTCACAGCTGCGTTCTCATCAACATATCTAATTAGTGTCAAAATGCAGTTTAATCACAGATGGGCTCAAAGTTTGCACACCAGTACTTGTAACCTGTGACATTCTCTTTCCTCTGTCTAAGTCACTTTTTTGTTGTGTAAGAACATGTTGTGCAAGTGACCCTGTGATATGAACAAAGAGTCTTCCGGGCATAGACCCAACTCTTTCTTTATTGCTGTGTTTTCCTGGTGTAGCTACAGGTTTGATCCTGCTCTTTGAGCCTATGCCAAGGCTATGCTTGAATGTAGTGCAAGCATGTCGCAGATGAGCAGATACACATTAAAAAGGAGCAGCCATCTTTTATACCAGTGCCCAGCGTAATGTGGTACATTAGCAACTTGTGCAAAGCTTGCAGCCTGCCAGACTTCAGAGCAGGAACCTCGGCACGGCAGATGTGTCAGGAAGGTGGCTGATGGATGTGCTGATGGATGTGCTGTTGACATCTGGCAGACCTTATCCTGCTACTCAGTCTCTTTTGGGCTTTGCACTACACACAAGCATCAGTACCTTCCAAAACAGACAAAAATGCTAAGCAGTCAAGCTCTCTTTAAGACTCCCTGAGGTGGAAGTGGTGGAGTGATACATTTGCTTATTAAACCAAGCACCATTTTTCCATCTGAAAAGGTAAACAATTGCTATGATTCATTAGGGAGGAGCAAAAAGAGAATAGGAATAAGCAAAAGAATAAAGGGAAAAGGGAACAAGCTAAGGCGTGAGAGGAGGGAAAGAGGAGGAGAGAACGTCACTGAAGGACACAGAGTGAGTGACAAAACCTTATTGGATTTATTTGTCTTGCTTGGCTTCTTAGATGAATCTCATTTATTGTGGCTGACAGCAAGGGAAGAGCACATCAAAGAAGAGCCCAGCACAGACAAATGTCTTTTTCTTTATAATGGACAATACGCAGGTCTTCTGTGGAAATTCTTCAGCCAAACAGATATAAGGATAGGACATTAACATAAAGAGACAATCTGGTACTCATAATATTTAGAAGTATTTTACTGATTCATATTAATAAAAGAGCTGAAAAGAAACATGATGCCTCACATAAAAAAAAAAAACGTGTATGCCATTGTTTGTGGTACTTCCTGTCAATCAGAAAACCATGATATCTTTCTGCCACATTGTGTTTATATTTCCCAGACACTGACACTGCAAATTCTACCAGGAGAAAGAAAAGCTGTGTTTGTGATCAGGTGGGATTTCATGCCTTGATGATAACCTCCAGCTTCATGAGAAAAGCTGCAGCTTTATATGGTTGATTAGTGTTAAGTGAATATGTGAAGCGCATTTGCGCACTACCCGTCAACGCAGATACATGAAAAGAACATGAAGTATCTTCTAAGAATCCTCGAAAACACTTGAGAAAGAAGCAGCGTAGAATAGTTAACAGCGACTAGAGGATCGAGTGTTTGCAACTTTAGCTATTTCAGTAGCCTAAATTTGACTCAAAGGAGGGCAAAAGAACAAATGACACAAGATAAAAAATGGAATATTGAGACATTATTTGGGAGATATGATCCCCAAACAGCTGGGTGTGAACTACTGTTTGTTTTCTGCCCTGCTCCGTGGCAGAGGAAGCAGATTGTCCTTGAGGATTTGACATAAATCAACAATCGGCAGCAGAAGCAAGCAGCCAGCCCCTGGGTCTGCCAGGGAAAGCATAAACTTAATTAAGTCCCATCTTACAAGGTGTGCGTGCACTGGGAGGCCTGTAATGAAAGCCTAATGCCAGCCACAAATTGGTCCAACAAGCAGTGAAAATGGATGCCTGACAAGGTCCTCATACAGCCCCAGAGGGGGACCAGAGGATTTCAAGGCTAATATAAAGAGATGGGACATTAAAGAACATAGTCAAAGGCATCGTCTTTTACCCAGTACTGAGTTATGGTATGAAGCTCCAGATAAAACTAAAGTAAACTAAATAAACACATAAATAAATGACAAAAACGGAGGAACAGATAATTACATTTGATAAGACAAAGACTTTTTTGTTAAACATATATTAGAAACAATTAACTTCTCCGTCAACTGACGTATAAGTTATTTGACTGCACTGCCCTTCAATGGCATTTTTTTAAAAAATATCTGTACTGACAGAAGCCACCCACTACTGAAACAGACATCTTACATTTAGGGTAGACAACAGATTGTCTGTTTGATTTAATGGCCTTATAACAAAGGGATGCACAAAAAAGTATCTATGTAACACTGAGGCACAGAAGCTTTACTGCTGACGTACAGATGTATGCTACACTGGCTGAATCCGGGTGTGGGAGCATGCTTGTTCACCTTTTCAGAGCAGAATGTTTACACACCTCAACACTAGCAGCACTTTGTACACAGACCGCTCACAACCCTGGATAACAGGATAAACATATAGAGAGTGTGACTCAACCAGCAATAACAGTGTCAGGAAAAATAGGTCCTTTTCATCAATTAAGTGACCGGTAATGAACATGGCAGAGCCACAAAACTGCAAATATTTCAGTTTACCTCGCAGTGAATGATGTTCAATAAAAAACACATCACCAGGCTATCTTTTCATTAGCTTTTCACTGCTTGACAAAACCTAAAACGCTAGTCAGCGATAATGGGTATCACAACAGTGTTTAGGCAAGGCAAGGCAAGGCAAGGCAAGTTTATTTATATAGCACAATTCAACAGTAAGGTGATTCAAAGTGGTTTACAGAGACATTAAAAAACAAAAACAAATAAAAGGCATGATTTAAGATGGAAAAAAGAAAGGAACAGTAGATAAAATCAGTAGTTAAAATGTAAGTTTTGAAATTTAAGCTTAAAAGTAAAACTGTGCGGATTTGGTGCTTTATTCAAATGCAGCTGAGAACAGGTGAGTCTTCAACCTGGATTTAAATAAACTGAGTGTTTCAGCTGATCTGAGGCTTTCTGGGAGTTTGTTCCAGATATATGGAGCATAAAAGCTGAATGCAGCTTCTCCACGTCTGGTTCTGACTCTGGGAACTGATAAAAAACAGGATCCAGATGACCTGAGGGATCTGGGAGGTTCATACTGGGTCAGGAGGTCACTGATGTACTTTGGTCCTAAACCATTCAGAGCTTTATAGACCAGCATCAGAACTTTAAAGTCTATCCTCTGACGGACAGGCAGCCAGTGTAAAGACCTCAGAGCTGGACTGATGTGGTCCACTTTTTTGGTCTTAGTAAGGACTCGAGCAGCAGAGTTCTGAATGAGCTGTAGTTGTCTGACTGATTTTTTAGGTA
>VVHJ01011508.1:0-10699 GCA_015107715.1 Tylochromis polylepis
TGTCCTTGCATGCATACTTGCTGGTGTTCATACCTGCTTGCGTGTTTTTGTAACAGAGAAGGGGGAGAACAGGTAAATAACAGCTCTCCACATTGACCTATTTTCTCAGTCAGACGCTCCCAAGGGTGGCCAGCATCTTCTCTTCTCTCTGTCTCCTGAGACAAGAGAGAAGAGAAAGGAGGGGAAGGAGGTGCATAGGAAGGTAGAAAGGAGGATAGATAAGAGGGGATTTACAGGCTACAGTTCAGAAAGGGAGATGAGTCCAAAGAAATGAGAGAGAAATAGAGATGGAGAAGCTACTGAGGTAAATGGCATGTTTGATTTTTATCTGATGACTTTATTTCTCAGCAACAAGAAGCTCCCAAACCACAAGGGGATGCGCAGATTGTCAAAATTAAGACACAACCACATACTGTAGGAACAGTTAGGAGTTTTTATTTATTTATTTATTGCGAATTTAAACGTACTACATGTATTTGGATTTTTAAGGTGTCTGGCTTTTATTCTCTGACTGCCTCACTTCTTCCTCGCATCATATCACTGCTGTCTGTTTTTTTTATTTGCCCCATTCTTCTATCTTTCCTTCATCTCCTCCTCTTTGCTTCCTCTTTTGTTTCTCTCTGTCCATTAGGAAGCACTCAGGACTGATGGTTTGGTTTAAATTGACATATAAAGTGATTAGGCAGTGGATGCATTTCTGATTGCTCTGTGCTTTTTCAATGGCCCAGGATGCTTTCCCCCCACTGAAGTATGAACTCATTCAACCACACCACATAACTGAGACACTTTTACTGTACAGAGAAACCATACTGGTTTTACCCAGTAACAATAAATAACCAGTATGCCAGAGTTCCTTTAAAGGTACACTTGGTAATTTTATTTTGATTATTTAATAGTAAAAAAAAAAAATGTGCATAGAATAATCACCTTCTAATAAACTAATGGGTTTTCATAAGCTTATAATTAATCCACTAAAAAATATCTCAGAGTGGACACTATTTTGTGGAAAATGCCATGTTCCTTCCAGTCAACCAATAGCTGACAGGCTAAACCATACCAGCTGGTTATACAGTAAGCTAATATTATGCCAGATAATGTTTGGATCATGTCAAAGAATAATGTGAATTATAATGTGAACAATGAATATCTCAGCAAGTCTCAGGAATGCACACTAATAGAAAAACCACACAGCAAATGCTTATCTTTTACTTGCAAGGGCGAGCACTAAACGTCACTGGCCCCGAATGTCTGCCCCCTTCTTTATTTATAGCAGAAGCAAAGCAGGAGGAAAGCAGGACAGTTTATACAGAGCAAAGGTTACATGGTTTGCTGAAGAAAACAGGAGAGCTCTGTTTTCTTCCACTAAAGTACAAAGCATAAGCAAGGTTATATGTTTTTCATGTGTAGACATAAGCATGACTATAATTTTTCCCTAACAGATCAAGTGCCCTAAAAACTGTAACCAGTTTGCTTATATTCTCACATCCTATAATAGTTTATTCACTAAGCATCAGAGTCCAGCAAAGTTCCATCCACTTCAAAGAAAGTTTCATTGACGCCAGCTAATAGCAGATAACAGATGCTAACAGAGGCTAACAGTTTTAAGTCACTTCTTAAAACCCACTTCTTTTCATTGGCCACAGTGTGAGAGTGAGAGTTGGGTTTTTTTTACTAATGGTTTTGTGTTTTTATTCGTTTCTTAATGTTAAGTACTTGACATTTTAAAGCGCTTTATAAATAAAGTTAGCTTGGTTTGGCTAACTGTGGCGAAAACAGCAGCGCCTGCTGACAGAAAAGTTCTCAACAACTCATCTCAATATTATTGTCGTCGTCTCTTTGACTTCTTTCACAAAGTTTTACAGCATCCTCCCAAATAAACAGACAAAAACGCTTCCAGCACTGATAGCTGAGGTAAACGGTGGACTGACAGTCTTACACATTTAGTGACAAAACTCTGCTTTGCTATCTTGAGTACACTCAGAGATTTTAAGATGACTCTGGGGTTATAGTGTTAAACATTGCAAAATTGTTAATGGACTATATCTGTTTTTTATTCCTTGATTTATTGTTGATATGATATTATTCAAATTTGTTAAAATATAGCATGTAAAAAAAGTAGTAGAAACACTCCAACCGGCTGTGTCTGTGATGGGGCACAGTCTAAATTTCATATTTTGGATCTTTTTGGTTTAGCTGCCAAAAATCTGTTTGTCCTAAGTCAGCTACCATAGCTAGGATTATATACTTGAATTGGGAGGGGCAATCTGCAATCTACTGACATATCAAGAGGAATATTTTACACACTGTAACTTTAAGAACATTGTTTTTATTTATTCCTTCCAATTTAACAGAAATCATGAGAAGACAATACTGGGAATACACTGGTATTCCTCTTTAAACAATTATATCATATAGTGGTCATATTATGGTGCAATTCTCCAGTTGCTGTGTAAGTAAATAAGCTACATTTCTAGATACATGAGAAGCAACAAGACCATGACCCTTTGAGTCATTTTACATATGAAGTCAATGATGTCATACATGTCATGTGGACCATTAGGGATGTTTTATTGTTTCTTTGTTGTTGATTATGCAGGAGACCTGATCGCTCTCAAGGAGAAAAGCTTCTCCTTACAGGAGGGAGTGAAATACAGACTAAAGATACACTTCAAGGTAAGTTGGAAAGATACAGATACAGAGGATATATTAAGGATGGAGAGCCTTAGTGTGCATTACAACATTGGTGGGTTACTGTGTGCGCACGTGTGTGTGTGTGGATGGAATGGAAACAAACAGATGGGTAGATATCTACTGGAAGTGATTAAGAGGTGGAAAGGGAGACACAGTGCTGAGTAAGCCACCATGTGCTATAAAATCAAACCACCAAAATCAAAGCAGACCATTATCTTTTTTTAATGGGCTTTTTCAGTGCTACTTAATTTTATAGTGCTTGTAAAGCTTCATGCTGGAGATGAAACCCTTTTAATGCTATGGAAATAAGACTTGCTGGGAGTTTTCATGTTATCAGCCGTCTTTGTTACGTGAACACTGAGAGGCCGAGGGCAGATCTGCAGAATATGACAGTTTGCACCGAAAGGCAAGACATTTTTATGTTTACAGACAACTCACTGGAAGAGTCTGTCCATCTTGATTCTGTGCTGGTGGTGGAGGTAGAGGTCACTTAGGTGTAGCCAGTGGAGGATCACAGTCGAGGTTGTGATCCACTCTGATTCACTGAGGCTCAAAGGAAGGATACAGACAAGAATTTCTCAGGGAAGATTTATCAGTTTCATGCTTATCCTTTTTCTTTTTCTCCTGAGCCCTTTCATTAGCTTCCTTTCTGTCACTGCACTCTGCCACACATTTAATGCTTTCGGGGGATTTTCCACTTCAACAAACTCCTCCAGTTTCATGTTTTTTCTGGACTTTTATCTCTCCAGAGCTATTTTCTCTTCTAACTGCATTAGCCAAATGTTCCTCCTTGTGGAAGCCCATTATGTTTTACCCAGACATATATGACACTGACAGCTCCATTTTCATATTTTTCCATCATATAAGCCACATTTGAAGACATACGTCAGTCTCATACTAAGTCTTTTTTTAAAAATTATATTTTGTATATAAAAAATTGCAATACCACTCATATTTTTATACACTTCAGATTTTTATACATCAGTAATAATTGTACAAAGGTTTTAATATAGCATGTCAAATTCATATCTATACTTGATGCTTTGTTTATCTTTCAAGCCAATATCTCATAATAGCTCTCTGTTTTATTTGAACTTTATTTTTTTAGGTGCACACCATGGGTCAGGGAGAAACAACATTTTGATTCTGTGTATGTCCTGTACATATTCTGACTTTGAAATCCACCTCTTGTTTGTGTTTTCTTGGTCAGTCTTGTTTCTCATGTTTACAAATGTCCAGTTTTGTCTCTTTTTTTTTCTCTTTTTTTTTTGCCTGTCCCGTTGGGTACTTTAGCAATCAGAACTGTTGTCTGAAGGCCAAGAAAGATGCCCAATGGATTTATTTTTTCAAGTGGATCATTATGGCTATGGTGCAGAAGCCACAGGGGGCTGCAGTGATGAGCCCCAGGCTCTACCAGCAGCCAACTGCACCAGAGCGGACCAAGCCCCGGGCCCAGAGGACCAAGGTCCGAGGGCCCCCCACCCCCAGGAAGGGGCCTGACCGAGCCACGGGCGCCAGGCCCTGCCAAGCAGCCGCCGGGAGTGAGCCGGTACATACCTGAGCGCCCAGCCCCGGACACCAAGAACCACCAATGCACCGACGGCTGCGGGCATCAGCCACCGGCAGGGAGTGTGGTGGGGGGAGACAAGTCCCCACATCTAGGGGGGCCTGTGATGTCCCCAAAGAGGTGTAGTCTAAGACCCAACCTGACACACAGACATTGACAAACAGGCACACACAGACACAAACATGCATTCCCACCCTCATGCACACCTATACAAATACTCGACACTCGCCCAACGTGGAGACAAACAGAGATGAACACTGTACACACATTCACACTCCCCAAACATACTCTATACCCCCAGGTCCAGGTACCACCGCCCCCAGAGGGGCAATCTGCCCCCAGACCCAGGAGATGTTACCCTTTTCCCTGGGGCAGAGACAGGCAGACCGCCCCCGTTCCTGCAGCAGCAGGGAGGCCCAGGGTCCCAGACCCCAACCAGACGGCCAGCTCCTCCTCCCAGCCCCCCACCCCCGACGGTGTACAGTGAACTGGGATGTGAAGACCCCATACCTCCCTCCGCCCGCTCATATGTGGTGTTGCTGCGTGCTGTTCTAAAGTGCATTTAAAACATGGGAGGGGCATGGTGTTTTCTGCCAGAAAGCAGCAGGTAAAGCAGGCCCCTCCCGAGAACCCTCAGTGCCTACATGCATTTAAAATTGAGAGGTGGGTACTGGCGCCAGAGGTGCAGTTGAATACACAGACCATCCTCTGGACGCTGTATAGTGTGCCCACCCCCAAGGCCCTATATGTATGTGTTATGAGTTTTGTCTCTTTAATGCGCTAACCTCTGTTGCAGACTCGAACCTCACCACATATTCAGACTGTCTTTCGTTACAACCCGGCAGAAATCAGTCACGACAGGGGTAAAACTTCAGGAGGAGCCAGCCCTCAACAATCATATCCTGTTTTTTTGGTTTTTTGTTTGTTTTTTTTTGGGGGGGGGTGTTTTTTTGTCTTCGTGATTTATAATTTATCTTTGCAAAGGGACAAGGTATCATGGTAGAGCCATGGTAAAGGATACAGTGAGAACATTGTGTTCAAAGGACAACGTGCACAACAGAGTATATCTTGTGCTGTAAAATTATATGGAGACGCAGACAGAAACAGGTAGGGTAATTTTCCACAGCTGTCACTTCTCACACTGTGGGAAATTGTCCACTTCACTAGCTTTTGTACTACTGGAAGTCCTTTGTGTGGTTTAGTGGAGGCAGCACAGATAACTAGCAGTGAATGCACCAAAATATTAAACCATCTATTCTCACACTGGCGTTTTCACACAGGCTTTGTGCTAAATAGCCAACAGGTTAGGTTAGTTCGGAGTTGTGGCACAAGTGTGAAAGCGACTTTAATGATTGTGTTGATGTTCTAAAGTTCCCTCAAGGACCCCAATGTATGATACTAGTGGTTCTCGGTGAAAGGTGTCGATAACATTTTGAGGTTTTAGAACAATGGACTCCTATCAAAGCTGCAAATGAACATTATATTTTTATTTGAATGTGTTTCCATATTGCCAAGTGCATGCAGAACTTTGTTTATATATAAAATGTAGAGAAAAAAGTAAATATCCAGTTAGTTATGTTTGCTCATTATAACACCAGTAACAGCCCCGAATTCCTCCTAGTTTACTTGTTATGTTAATAAGCATGATTATAGCAGTGATTTCATTCAATTCCTCTTTCCTCTGTTCCTTTTAATAATGTTCCTCTAATCATTCAAATGCTACCCCGCCCAGCCTCCACACTCTTTTCTCCTCTTCCCAGCATCATCATCCTTTCCTGCCTTTCTCTTGCCTCACTTTGCTGTTCTCTTTTTTCACTTCATTCCCAGCCATCCACATTTTCTCACACCTCTAATCTCTTCCTTCTTTTTTTCTGTTACAAATACACCTCTCAACATTTAGCTGTAACATTCACAATAAAGACCTGAGGTGATGAAAATGATTTTGAAACCAAGTGAATTCCTTAGAGGGTAACTTCATTAATTATTTGCCACAATAATAAGAAAAGGTCAGAACTCAATTGTAGTTTAGCTGCATGTAGGAACTACCCTTGAGTCAGTACGGAGAGTAGTTCATTACATTTTTGAAATTTGGTGGAGTAAGACAGCCAGGAGCCAGCTCATCTATAACCCTGTGTAGGTCTTATTGTCTGAGAGTGATTCAGATCGTGGGAAATACTATTGACCTGGAGATGAAAGCTAAACATCACTGTTATGATATAGAAGCAATTTGAATGAATAACCAGGAGCCAGTCACCCTATTACCAAGATCTTTATTGAAAGGCAAAGAATAAGTAAGTAAGGCTAGAAAATAGGTCAGTGTGTGTCTAAGTGTGAATGTGTGGAAGTACTGGGCTTGAGGAAGGACCCAAGAGACCTGGCCCTGAAGGAAAAGGTAGAGGTGGGTAGAATAGCCAAACAGCTCAGGGAATGAGCAGCTCAGCTGTGTTGCGAGGACACCTGCTGGGCAAATATAATCACTGCAGTCTGCTGTTACATTCACAGTGGTTCACTTTATTGTTTCAATGTTTAAGGCCCCACAGACCTTCCTGCTGTACGTATAAAAAATAATAACAGTCCCAGAATTTCTCTCTTTTTTCCTTGAGACTAATATTTTTTCTCACCTCATTAAAGTGTGCTAAATAAAATAAAATAAAATAAACGTAGAACCCATCTCACCAGACACAAATCCGTTTATATTTTTAAATTGTATGTGTGGGCTACATATGAAATAATTTATCTAATTTGCCAAAAAGATAGCAGATAGTAAATCTCCAACAGCAGAAATACTGTAATGATGGCTGTATAGACTGAGGAGGGATACTGCTGCATATTACATGAAGCTGTTTTTTCCAGCTGTGGTCTCATCTGAATAAAAGGTCATCGTGTTTTTAGTTACTTTGCATAGTGAGTGATGGGCAATTGTAGTATCTCTGTTTAGAGCTGTAAAAGAAGGTTTGTATTCCACATTAGAAGATCTGGACTAAACTAGTCTACATAAGATTACAAATCTCAGATATGTACATTTTGTTTAAGCATCTGGGTTTTTTTTAATGACTTCATTTTCCTTTTGTACATAAAAATGTGTTTCCATTAATGTAGCAAAGATATCCTTAAGGTTGTGTGGAGATTTGTTTTTTACATGGGTTTATGCTGCATTATGCATTATGTGAATTAGACACTCAATTACCTTTTGCTCATAGCGTTTTGAGTCAGTGTGAACTGATTTTGTTTGTTTGGGGGAGGGGAAAAAAAGGCCTGGAAGGGGGAAATCACAAATTAATAAGGATGTTTGAAACCATGTGTGTCTGCAGGTAATCAGAGAAATAGTTTCTGGCCTGAAGTACCGTCAAGTGACCTACAGAAAAGGAGTGAGAAGTAAGTTCAGTCATGAAAAAATTCCTGGACCACACCTCTTAACCTTTGAATCCAGTTTAAGAGGTGGCTCCCATTGCCACAGGTGTATAAAATCCAACATCTAGCCAGGCAGTCTGCCTTTACAAACATTTCGGAAAAAAATGGGTATTTCTAAAGAGTTCACTTAATTCGAGCATGGGGCTATAACACGATGTGACCACTGCACCAAGTCAATTCACGAAATTTCATCCCTCCTAAATATTTGATGATCAACTGCACAGATAGATTGTTAGACTCAGAGAACAGTTTTAAGGAAAGAGCTACATGCTCTCTTTGCATCTCTTCCCAGTGAACAAGGCGGTGTACATGGTAGGAAGTTACGGCCCACGTGCAGAGGACCAGGAGTTTCTTTGCCTAATCGATGAGGCACCTAAAGGCGTGATGTCCCGTGGCCAGTATCAGATCAAGTCCTGCTTCACTGATGATGACAAGAACGTCTACTTATCCTGGGAGTGGAACCTCAATATCAGCAAGGACTGGAATTAATTGATTGTGTGTGTGTGTGTGTGTGTGTGTGTGTGTGTGTGTGTGTGTGTGTGTGTGTGTGTGTGTGTGTGTGTGTGTGTGTGTGAGAGAGAGGGAGTGCGCGCGCACGAATAAATACACATGCACACTTGTTGACCAGTACAAAACACAAAGCCATTTGGTACAACTGAAGTGAAACCATGGCCCAAGGGCATGTTTTAAAACTGCAGAAGATTGAATTCACTTAACTGTTTGAAAGCGAGGAGAAAAAAACAAACCAAACCGCAGTTGGTGACACATCATGTCAGGGCCAAACCCACACTAAAAAGAAAATGAAGGAATACAGTGGGCTGGCAATTTAAAACCTGGCATGCAAAGGGATCCAAACAAAAGATGTTTTAAACACCTGGAGGGAAAAACGCCAGTGGCTAAATAAGCAAAAGGTACAGACAACAGGGTGTGCCCATTTCTCTGTGAGGCATTTTAGAGCCCATGAGGTCCAACGTGGCACGTAAAAAGCTTGTTTTAGCAATTCATTATGTGCTATGCATCCAAAACAGCTTCCCGTAGGCATTTATGCAAGGCACACACGAGAATAATCTACTAGTCAGAGCTTTCAATCATCACTGACAGCAGCTCTGTCACAACTTACATCTCAGTTTTAGTGCATGATCCAATTACCGAGATCACAGTTATCACCATAGAGATTTAAATTTATGAGTGAAATTACCAGTTTTGGTCATAAAAGTTTAAAGCCCGAGGCTTTGTCAGTAACAAATATAGTGTATGTTCAGAGTGTACTCTAGGCCATCGCTGCTGTGTGTGAGTGGCTGCCAAAGAGGAAAACGGGTGACAAAGTCTGTGTACCTGCTTATCAAAGAGGGCTCTGTAATGCACAGAACACCGGAAAAACAAATTCGCAGACATTTAGGAATGTGTTCCTTTATTTTCATTAAGCCACTAGAAGGTGGTTGCTTTTATAGCGGTAGTACTCTGCCACTTAGCTGCAGACTCTCAAGTCTCTGAGTGTCTGTATCTATAAAACATATTCGGGGGAGAAACAAAGGAACCCCCCCCATCAATAGTCCTTAAGTAGCAATGCTACTGTAACGCTGATTAATAGCGTCAGTTTTTGTCCGCGTATCTTTTAATGACCCTCGTGACCTCAACTCAGAAAAAATGAGACAAGCAAATGGATAGAACGTGTGTTAGAAACAAAAAGGAACACTTAAGTCACTCCCACATACTCTTTGCTCATCCAGCAGAATAAGCCATCTATCAAACTGAGTCTTGGTGAAGATCGAAGAAGTGATGCGGAGGTGTGTAATGTGCACGTATGTGTGTTCTCCTTTGTGTGCAGGGGCAAAAACATCAAACCTTCTTAGAGCAATGAGTGGTCCTAAGCCCTACATTGAGGTGCAAAGTGGGCGGGGGAAGGAGTAATCAGATAATCCCTATACCTTATTTCATATTCCAGACCTTCCCTATTCACTTAAAAGAAATCACTGCCTTCAGACACTTAATTCAGAGTCATGAATGTCACATGAAAAGGACAAACTGTCCTTTTCATGGGCACATGAGGATTTAAGGAGAAAAAGCCAAGCTTTGAATTGGTCAGCTTCAGTGCTCTGAGCCCACTCTTGCGTGAAGACTCCATTTGTGGGTATGAGCACCCCAATCCAACAAAAGTCCATCATCTCTCAACAATTCCCCCGCATTCCTGCTTATATTGATCATTTTTCTAAGCGGGCACAAGGAGCTTATATGGCACATGTGGACGCCCAAGCCAGACATACAGACAGGAACTTGTTCAGATTTACACCTCAATTAACATTTCATAAAGGTATACAGTTTGAGGACGTAATTTATCAAAACTGCTAACTGAACCCAGCTGTCCACAAATAATGAAAAACTGCTACTAGGTTAAATAATAAATAATGTCCTATACTTGTGATCACTTACTAAAGCAACAGCATGTAAAAGGGAACATGTGCATGTGCAAGTAAGTATGAGAGACCTAGGATTAGTATTTTAGTGTGGATAAGCTAGGATGTGCTAGCATCATGTCTCTAGTGTTGTTGCTGTTTTGCAAGGCCACTGGGAGTCAGTGGGTAGAGAAAACAAACCACTTGCAACAAACTACATGCCAACCTGTAAAAAATTATTCCTTAGTCCATTAATGTTAGTACACGGCAGGTCCATAAACTGCTGTTAATGGGAAACGGTAACACAGCATGCTTGGGAAACAGGGGAATTTGCAAAAGCCTCAAATTAAATTCTATTTTTATTTTTTGCAGGCATTGCTACTACAGTTCTTTACAGATAAATGAGGCAATTTTAAGAAAAGACACCTCTTTTCAGTGTTTAAAACCTATCCACTGGCGCACACAAAGGTTCCCTGGGTTTAAAACAGGTTATGCATGTTAGCGGGTTACTGTGGTTGAATCAGGAAAGGAAAAAGCTAGCTGGTTCCAGGAGAAATCTATAAATATAGATCACCCTTAAAAAAAAAAAAAAAAAAAAAACAAAAGAAAAAAAGAGAAAGAAAGAAAGAAGGAAAAA
>VVHJ01011509.1:1211-13225 GCA_015107715.1 Tylochromis polylepis
AATTTAATCCCGTCAAGAAAAACAAACTAAAAAAAAAAGAAGGTGGCTAAAATAAACAATTAAAGTATTGGGGAAATGGCTCCACCATAGCGAGAACTTTGCTTTGTAATAATAATATTTATTTTTCATAATTATTAATAAAAAACAACTTTTGTTTTGATATGATGGTCATACAGTAGGCTGGTTCCTCACCTCCGTTAAGTTAACCAAACCTAAGAAGGACGTTAGATCGAGTTATGTAATTTCCCCTTCATAATAAAATCATATAAACGTGGTAGCCAGACAATCTAAGGGTTATTGCTCAGTGGCGTCAGAAACTGACGTTGAATTTTCCGGTCTGAACATAATTTGCTAATACTCAGTGCCATCTGATATTGAAAACAAGCAAAAACAAAGGAAGTTTGACAAGCAAGAATCCAAGACTTGTTGCGCAACTTTACTTTGAAAGTTTGTACCAGAAGTTGTGTCAATGTTCGCGGGTCTCTTGACGCTGTAAGTCCGTCTCGCGCTGCCCTGAGCGCTCTTCTTGTTCGGTTGTGAGCTATCCTATTACAGCGCCGTAGTTCAGCAGGTGAGAAGCTTTTTCTCCTTCATTAAACCTGTTCATTGTGAATAAGCAGACTAAACAGAAACGGACTCGGTTCATAGAAATACGACAGGATTATAGTAGGAAGGATGGTAGTTGGGACACCTTGACAGTTGAGATTGGTAACTTGGCGAACTAGAGACTAAACGGGCAGATTTGTACGATGAGAGCAGACGGCAGTCCTAATGAAATGCGTCCACAAGTCGTATGATCCCGTTTTTTTCACTTACAGGCAAATAGCTGAACATGTACGATAACTTTGAACGTTTTCCAGTAAATTCGCCTGGTAGGCAAGGACCTTGTTTACATAAATCATCAACTTTCAGGGCTTTTCCCACCCATCTGTGCTTTACTGTGGTGGAAGAAGGTGTTATGGATTTGTGATGTTGATATGATGCTATTGCCGATGTTTGGGATTTACTGAATTTACAAGCAACAACGATGATTTCCTAAAGTTCTCAGTTTTTTGTATGTTGCATTTGTCCGTTTGCTGCAGTGGGATGTCAAATGAAATGATCCCAGTGAACAATAGAGGTTTGGTGTGCTCGTTATTGAGGTGAATATTGCAGAGAAAATTAGGTCTGCAACATATTGCTCTAGTCTGAAAAGTCAGCATTTTCAGACCAGAGAAAATTAGACTGAAGAATTTCTCGTACAGTAGGTGCAACTGAAGGATTTGTCACTTTTCACTTTGGTCATCCACGATCACCTACAGTGTAACCCTACTGAAGTAAGCTCTTTATCCACTTTGGGCTAACACACCAATTTTGGCTTCCTTGTTTACATTCTGCATTGCTCATGTTAGTGAGAGGCTGTGCAGTTGTTTACTGCCTGTAGAGGTGCCTGGCTAGTTTTAAACCATGTGTCAGTACAAAACATGCATTGGCATCTGTTGCTGGGCTACCCTGCTGCATCATCATCTAGAAGTCTGCAGTGGAATAGCTGAACTATGTGGAGATGTGTGGAGATGTGTGAGTGCGAGCAGAGCACTACTTCATCCAAGGCTGCTTCCTCCGGACTCAAACTGTTTTGTTTTGCATTCAGACAGAATCTGTGTTCTAATTGGACGTTGTTTGACTCAGTGAAAAACCCTGTTTAATGCTGCCTCAGTGGTAAGTCTAGAAACCCAGGGAGGCTGTCTCTACGTTTCCCTGAGATCAATTGTGTGGTCATTTTGTGTCCCCCTAGTCTCCACTTGCTATCCCACACATCTGTGATTTTGAGCAAATTGGTTCTGAAGTGGCTCTGCCTGCTGCTTCTTCTTGGAGAGAAAAACACAACTTTTTCTTCCGATAACGTAAGCTGGCAGAATGCCTGGCATTGCTTCACTGAAAAGATGCTTCCTCTTAAAGGTCAGGGGGATGTTATAAATGAACTGAGACTATGTTGCTGCACGGGAAGAGTTGGAGATTATTTGCACACTCCAGAGGGACCTGGCTTCCTGGATCAAAGAAAACAAACAAAAGCTCCCTGGGTCAAGTTTAAGTCACTTGCCTATTCCTGACTGTATTTAACTACTGAAAACTCATTTATTGATTGCTTGGAAGGGCTTACATTTTATTTGCCCATTGAATTAGACAATCTCTTCAATTAGAGCTTGATAATTGTTGGATTTTGTCAACATTCCATAGTATTTTATATTAAAGGATATCAAATAATGGTGTCATTGTTTATTAGGTTTCCAGCAATAACTTTCACAAAATTCTTACTAACTTACCATGAAGACCATAGATGCACCTGTATCAGCTGAGCAGTTTTAGGGGCTTTTTTTTTTTTTTTTTTAGTCTTCATTGATGGTTATCTGTTGTGCCACATCACTGGACTTTAATAGTCTTCAAAGAGGTAAATCCATTTTCACACAAGTAAAAATATTTCAACAAAGGGGAAAAATCCATCAGCTAGATTTCCCATAGACCATGAATTCTCTCCTGATGTGATGAGCAGTTGGAAAAGGAGGTCAATATTACTGATGCTGTTTGAGGGCAGCTCGGATTGTATTGTTCAATTCTGAATTTCTATAGAGACAGGGCTTGGAGAAAAGTAAGTGCTGGTAGGTTCTCGTCCTAAATTGGGAAAATGTGTTGCTATAACGTGTTTCCAGCTATCTGTTCTGCTCGTCTTTCTATTACTGGCTGTTTGGGGTGAATATCTTTCCAGTGTGACCTAATTCACGCACGTATAGAAAGGCAAAACTTTGTTCCTTGTTTTCGTGTGAACACAGTAAGCATGACTCAAAAGATTCCTATGCATCACCTTGCCTTGGATTGGTTTACTATGGAGTCCATTACCCCCAGGAGGGTTACTTCCCTAGAAGGTTTGCCAAGCCCTCCACCTACAATAACTTACATCTCCAACAAGCGTCTAACAAACCTACAGCAGCCTCCAGCTAAAGCAAGCCTTCCCATGACCTAGGCTCCTTGCTTGGTAAGGTGTTTCAGGCATGTTGAACTGGGAGGAGACCCTGAGGTAGACCTGGTTAGGCTGGAAAAGATTACGTCTCTCAGCTAGCTTGGTAACACTGCCCCATAGAAGCTGGAGCAGGTACCTGGGCTTCTCTGCTCACTATGCCATCTGCAACCTGGAAATAGATAATAGGTGGAAAACGAATGCATGGATATAACTCTGGTGAAGACACTGCTTGACTTTAACAGTCTGTTCAGATGTAATGCATACTCTGAGACACTACCGTAAACATCTATGTTATAATACATCCATGATAAGAGTCAGCTCATCCTGTTCTTCTTCAGTGGTTCAATATCACTGGCTGGGTGAATAGGCCCAACTGCTGATGGCTTCTACAGAACAACTTCAGAAAGTTGTTGATAATTGACCGTTTTTAATATGAAATGGTGCATTTTTCGGTCTGTGTGGTAATGCTCTTTTCATTGGCTGTTTTTTTTTTTTTAAGTTACTGTGAACTCAAAGTGATTTCAGTCTCTTCTTTCTTTCCTTTTCCTTCTACTCGGCAGTGTCATGGCCGGTTGGGTTCCAGCTGCTTCCAGTTTGTCAAAAACAGACTGAACATTACGCTCAGCCCTGCGAGCAAGTAAAACTGCTACAGAGCTCACTGTAACTTCAAATCAAGGTCGTCATCAGGAAGCAAAACAGTGATCAGAGCTAATGGAAATAAACTTCAGTGACAAGAGGAAGAAGATGTCCTCAACCACCGTACCTGATGCGCTGTTCCCTCTAGATACTACTCAGCCCTGTATTCACCAGCCTCACCTCATTGCTGGGATTTAGCAGCTACCTGTAGCTGAAAAGACAAGAAAAAAAAGCCTTGGCGGCTGCCTGTGATCAGTTTGTGTGTCTGTGGTTAGGTCTGTAATCATGGGGAAAGAACAGGATCTGCTGGTGGCTGTGAAGAGTGGAGATCTCCTGCTGGCTCACAAGCTTCTCTCTAAAGTCAAGTGCAACAAAAGCAGTAAGTATGGGAAGGGTGGGGGATTGCTTTTGTGTGACTGTTGTGTTTGTTCTTTGCTCAGGGCCTGGGAATATATATTGTTTACACTGTGAAATACAACTGAGATAGCAATGGCAGAGTTCCTGCCATCAGTGTTGTTGCTTACTAAACCAAGGGGAGTCTCTTTGTGATAATCACAGGATCAAGTTCAGCAGTAGACCACAAAGCGTGGCCCTCCCTCCGGCATTTAGTTTGGGGACAATTTGAAACTAAGTGGATTCAAACTGCGGCACAACACGAGCTAATCTCCTAAATGCAGACCCCAGCAGCTCCTGCCTCTTGCTTTGTGGGGTTTATGGGGCTCTCTTTGAGTCTTATCTGCTTAGATTTGAATTGGCCGACAAGCAAGCTCTCTTTATAGTTGCATTGTTTCAAATGACAGGGTTCGCCCTTATCCACGTCTGGGGAAAGTTGAGGCCAAACAGGCTGTGAAGTTGAAGCTGCTTCTGCTCATGGCGTTATCTGCTCTGGGCTTTCATCAGGATGGCTGGCTGTTCAGTGACGAGCTCTGGGAACAAAGCTGTGGCTGTCAGGAAAAAGCCTGTTATACACTTTCCACACTGCACAGGCAGCGAGCATTGTTTTGTAGAGAATATTAAAAGTGATATTGTCTGTCTTTGTGCTGGTGTGTATTTCTGTTCATGAAAAACCAGCGACTGTTAGACTGGCTGAGGCAATGCGGCAGAGGAAAGTGAATGAGTAATGTTCTCTGCTGTTTTATAAACGACCAGTGAAGGTGGCCTGTAGCAAGTGGTGCATCTGTTATGAAAATGCAGCTTTGGAGCAAAATACAAAACTGTGGTTGTTCATTTACACTTTTCTGTTTTTGCTATCAAGTATGAAATAGTTACATACTGTCATGATCTGCGTGCTGGCAGGCGGAATGGTGGACCCAAATGCAGGACTCATAGAGATGTGGATGAACTTAAATGACTTTATTGTGGTTCTCCAACACACACGAACAAAAAACCGGTAGGCAGGCTGGCAGACGGAACACACAGATGAGATGAGAATACATGAGGGTACGACGCCACACAGAACCAAGGACACACAGGGTTTAAATACACAGTAGATAACGAGGGGACCGGACACAGGAGGGAGACACAGCTGAACCTAATAAACCAAACAACACACATAGACAAAACTGAAAACATTCACCAAAAACACAGACCTTCAACATAAAACAGGAAGTGACGGACATGCAGCCTGACCTAGGTTGAAATCAATGATTAATAATAACAAAATAAATCAAAACCACTGGGTCACCGACCCAGGACCGTGACAAATAAGGGAATATCTACTTAGTTATTCATAACTTAACTTTCATTATGGTTGCATATTTACTTGTGTTACTTGCTTATAGATGTCAATACCTCACAAAATGCATTTAATGATTTTGTAAGCTGGTCTAATTCACACAGTGCACTTATACATTTAAACGTTTGATATAGTCACTTGACTTCATAAGTTAATGTGGCAAATGACATAATGCAATATTGATGCTGCAAACATCACAATATGAAGCACTCAAAAATGAGTATGTTTAAAATTAGCTAAATTCCTGTGGTGAAATAAAAATGATAGAGTGCTTTTATCAGGTATTATAGGTGCATAACAGCTACAAATGGGTCATTTCAGTACATTCATATGTGGTTGCTTGACAGTATGGTGATATCATATGCTTTCAAGGGCCAAGAATGGCCAAGTTTGGTTACACCTGATCATACCGAAGATGTTAGTGGAAAAAACAAAAAAAGACAGTATCATAATAATACGATATGTATTATAGCTTAGCTAAAAAACATTACTTACAGCCGTGATAATATTTGTAAAACAATTAATATGCACATATTAATTATCCTTTATTATAATTTTATTGTTTAACTGTGAAAAAATACCAAAGTTTAATTAAATATTAAATGATCATGATTATGAAATTTCACAGTTTGAGGTAAAGCAAGATATTTAGGTGTCATATTTTGCAAATTTAACATTCAGCAGTCATTATATACAAAAGCACATTGCTAACCTGCTCCTATTTGCATTTATATGCATATGATCTGTATATTCAAGGGAAGGAGAGCAGGCAAGGTCACCGAGTGATTATTGACACAGATTATCATCTGAGAGATGATGGATGGCTGTACTCTTTATGGATCACTTCACTCTCCATGCTCAAACTTTCATGCACACACTTGGATTGTCAAGGTGGTAGTGGCTCACAAAGTCATTCATCTTTGCATATTGATAATAGTTTGTGCTGGGGTCATATGCAAAGATGAAAGGTGTCTTGGTGGATTGGCTGTCTGAAACTGATATGATATGAGTGAGGAACCTTATTTTCTCTGAGCTGTGGAATGAGTGATGCCATGGTGTGTTGCCTGTATATAAAACACAGTTTTACCTTCAGCTTTCTGCTCTCAGCTTTCTGCCCAAACAAATGTCACAGCAATTAAGGGGAAGTCTCAGACTCCCTCATTTGTGACAAAAGGCCTTTTTTCTGATTGCAGTACAAAGTCTGAACATGAGGGGGGTTTTTTCTCCACATTTTAGTGCCACACATCAGAGAGCTCAAAAGACATTTTATGTGCTTTAGTTGCTAGACTCACACACAGACCTGTCAGAGGTTATAAATGACAGTCGCTAATGTATTTTTTTAAACCATGAAAAACATGCACATTTACACCATTACAAGAAAAAGTAGTTGAGATGAAGATAGAAAATAAATATTACTGTATGCTACACATTTAAACAAGGGAAGAACAATTATCTTAAAAGGAAGACTAGAAGCATCTAAAGAAAAGCGATTAGCTGCCTGTGAAGTAAAATAATAACTTTCAACACCTCATATTTTACTAATTAGTAAAAATATTGGTGACCGCCCGTGCAACCCCTCAACCTTCTAGGAGACACACCTGTGGCATCAAAATCCTATATTGCATTGTTCTGGAGTTATCACATTCAAAAGATTTTCAGGAAACTTGACCTCTGACCTTGAGGTAGCTCCTACGTTGCTTCATTTTAGAGTTATCACATTGACAAACGTAGATGACTATCTGATGACAATACCCTTTTATTGTCAAAAGGGTATTGTCTATTTACTACCTACTTCTTACCCGGTAAGAAGCGGCTAACAGAGGCTAACAGTAGCAAAAACGGTACTGACAGAAAAGTTCGGGATTTCCTCAACAACTCACCTCAGTATGGCTCTCATTGGTCAGAAGTGAGCTTCTCTAGCTCATTTACCCATGTCCGACTCCTTTCACAAAGTTTTACATCTTCTTTCAGAGCAATGAGATGTGGATGCTTCTCACTCGGCATTGACAGCTGAGGTAAACATTCGACAGTAGATTTCGACAGATAGGGAAAAACTGCAGTCCAGACAGTAGCAGAAACACACCAGCAATTATGGGGTACATTTAATGGTTTTGATCTTTCTTGACTGACTAAAACATTTTGTCTTACAGCAGCCACCATAGCTATGATTATGCTCTTGAACTGGGAGGGGTAAGAAAGCAGAACTCAGTTGACTGCAGTCTATTGTCATGTAGTGGCCAATATTTTACACACTAACTTTAAAACTGACTATTTTCTCAAATAGAATCACAGCTTCACCCTAACCAATACCACCCCACAACTTCCCATCTTACTTGTACTGGTAGTTGTACGTTAACAATCCTGACTTGCAGCTATTTAGTATGAAGAGTAGTGAATAGTGTAATTCACTGCTTATGCATTGTCAGGCCCAAAGACAGCCGACTGAGGGTCTGCCACAGGGCACTGAGGTTATTCACAATAATTTTTCTGACTGATTATATTTGCATATTCTTTCACATGTGCAAATTGTACTTCTGTTTTTGACCCTGTACAAACCTCAGTACACTTGAGCATCTGAATCTGTGATTGCAGGAAAATCTGAGTACCCACATGGAGACTGAGGCATACTTTCAAACTTTTTGCACACATTAATATTCTATAATCATACCCCAGCACCAAAAACCAGTGGTAGTTCTCTTTTTTTGCAGAGTTGTTCCTTCATTCTTCTGCCTATCATTTTGCAACCTGTGATAACTAAACTCTGCTTCACAGCTACTGTGAGAAAGTTCTCCAACTTCATCTGTCTTGCTTTTGGCAAGATGTAATTGGATTAGGGGAGGGTGAAGGAAAGCAACTCCTTGTGGTTTACTCTCATCTTCTTCTAGAGTCTTATAAACAACAGGAGCAATGGGAGAGGAAATTAACTTGTAGTGGCAGATCATCTCCCCCTCTCTTGCTCTATCCTTCCTTTTCTTTTTTCTTCATGGTTCCCTCTTTCCTCTCCCCCTCACTGTGCTTTTTCAGTTTGGCTGTAGCTGATGCTGATTACAACTCATTAAACACCCTTCACACACTTGTCTGGCTGGAATGAACAAACAAAGGATTTAATCCAAAATAGGCAAAAATGCGGCCTTGACTCTGGAGTACCAGGGTCGGGGGATAAATAAGGAGAGTAAACAGGAGACATACTTTAGGGTGTGCATGGAATAAAGTGCTAGAAAGAGGATGGAGTGAGATGTAAGTAATGGAGAAGATGACTGGAGGGATTACATGCAGTAGGAAGACAGGAGGTGCTGGGGAGGTAAATAACTTACACTAATTCTTAAAAGAGCACGCTGTTCTAGCTGTGAAAATGAGTTAGAATTGCCCTTGCAGGTTTTTCTTTCTGTCTAGAGCTTTATAATGCACACCCTCCAGGAACACCTGAGGTGATATTATGCTCCACAGCTGAATAACGCAGTTGGAGGTAATTAGAATTCACATGCGCAATTATGTTGTCAGATATAATGCTAATACTGTGGTAATTGAAAGAGATGAGCACTTTGCTCACCTAACAGTCAGGGGGGCATTTTATTTTAAGTTTTTCATCCAGCAAAATCCAAAGGGTTTTTTTGAGCATTAAAATACCAGAAAAATCACCTTCTCTTCTCTTTGTTTTTCTTTTTTTTTCTTTCTTAAAGGTGAAGAGCCAGTTCAAAGTTAGGTAGGAGATAACTAGAAAAATACATACCTCCACCTTGATTGAACGCGACAAGTTCACGTTTCTTGTAATGCAGACATTCACACATGGAACAGTTCAATTTGTTGAGAGATAAAAATTTATGGTGTACTCTCGTGTGGAATTATGGTGCTCCATATACCTTTTTGTCATAACAGACTGCAGAATTTCCCACATGCATCTAAGTTGGCCTTTTGTGAGTAAAATCTAATTAGACTTTGCAGAGTTCTGGAAAACATGTTTGGCTAAAGCAATGCTCATTTTCCATACAGCCATCTGTAATTTGTAGGCTACCTTGACATTTAGAAGAGGATATATTAAAAAAACAAAAGCTGCATGTCCGTGAAACCTCGACATCATTGCCATCAAATAGATGCATGAATATATCTTAAAAGTTTTCATGTCTCATAGAAGCCAAAGATTTCAGCGAATTCTGCTCCAATCATATAGGTAACGATGATAAAATACACCATGTAAACAATGCTGACATCAGCATAAATGATCTGTAAAATATTGTATTGTGCTCAATATTGTAATAAAAACAGGCTAAGGTCAGCATGTTTAATAAAAACATCATAAAAATCTCAAAATTTTAGTGTAACCCTTGCCGTTCAGAGGGAGTTCTGAGTGCTCTTGTTACTTATGAAAGACCTCATCGCTGTGAGCCACAGTGATCACTCCTTAAAAGGCTTGTGCCCCCTTATGGATACTCTGCTCCTCACAAACCTAACTGCAGGATCAAATTATTCTCATTGTGTTTTGAGTGCCAAGCAGCACTAATGGTGATTGCAGTGTCTGTATTGATTATTGTTGTGAATCAACAACTTTGTGAAAGCAGACAAAAATTGGCACTACCGCCAGTAAACTGCCCAGATCACCTCTTTTTCATCTGCACTGTGGCAGTACTTAATCTAGAAGCTGCATGTGTTTACATGAAAAACGAGGCCTGCGTCATGCTGGGTTCTCAAAGTGTGAGTTAGCTCATAAAAAGTTGCAAAGCAGGAGTGGCAATGAATTGGCACCACAGTGGTGAGGAAGAGGTGTAAGAGAATACTTTCTGGATGACATGAACTGTGTGTTGCCACCAAACATGCTAAATAATCTGATCACTTGTAATTTTCTGAAATTTTTCTCTAATTTATTAGAAAATGGGTGTGAAGTTCAATGAAATTTCAAACGTGACGTTTTTATTTTCTCTCCTCAGCTCTGCTCCTTCTGTATGACGTCACCAACAAAGCATCCTTTGACAACATCAGGGTAAGATCAAACTCACTTTGTCAGTTGCACCTCATTTCTATTCAGTTTCTGAAAGAATGTTGTTTCATTTATGCTATGCAAATTGGTCTGTGTATTATCTCATTCACAAGCAAGGATGATATGGGCAGTGTACCAGACAAGCAACTTAACAAGATATCAACATTCCAACTCTACATAGGAATTTTTGGCCATGCTGAGATTACAGAAAAAAAGTGACCATAATTAGTTTCCTTGATACCGTGGCAGGTGTGAATGAGAGTGTGAATGGTTGTCTGTCTCTCTGTGTTAGCACTGTTTCAGGCTGATGACCTGTCCAGGGTGTAGCCCGCTTCTCGCCCTATTGTAGCTGGGATGTCCAGCCCCATGTGGCCCTGGCAAGGATAAGGGGAAGAGAATCGATGGAAATTAAAATTACAGAAATTATTCTGTTAGCTCATTGCCCAGACTCTTCCTCCCAAAAAAATAGAATGTTTTTGGTACTTCATGAAAAATATCCTTGCTTTTTTGGTGGAAAGGTTGTTTCTTTTTTTCTTTTTTCCCCCCCTGTGGACCAGGAAGAAAAAAAAAAGATATATCTATTTATATTTCTAGATATTTCTATAGTAAGTGAAAAAATGCTAAGTTTTCTGGAATTTAATTGCTTATTAATTAGTAAAATTGGTGTAGTGTGATAGACTGTGGGCAGTGTCTAAAACAGTAAGAAAGGTTGTAAAACTTATGAAAACACAGTTAAAAGTCCAAAAATTGATGCCTTCTTTCACATTGTTCAAAACATCCAGTGGGCTGGACTGGACTCTTTGGTTGTCCTAATTCTGCCCCCCACGCCTTATATTTGACACTCTTGGGTCAGATTAGTGTTGGACTAACTCTCACATGTTTGCAAGTTTTTTTAAGTATGTGTTCTCACAAGTACAAAAACGGAATTCCACATGATGCTTAGCTGGATAATCTCTACCTTGCAAACATATCAGGATACCTCAGGAGGAGCTGTAAGACTCCTCCTGAGGTAGGGACATCTGCTCATTTTTAATGACATGCTGCCTTCGTGACCAGCCAGCAGGTATGAGGCCTGATAAATAGCTTTATTATATGTTACTGAGACTTAGGAGGTCGTTTCATTATTCATTGACTTTCCTCACACGTACTGGCAGTTGGCTATATCTCTGAACATCAGCTACTGTCTACTTCTAAATTGTTTCTTTTCATGTAAACAAAGCAGAAAAACACAAAGATATCATTTGTGTCTGGTAAAAAAAAATTGCATTTGATTACATTAGTTTTCAAAGCCATATTCAAAGTTACCACATAAAATCTCCTATACCTGCTCATGCTCAGACCGGGGATCAGATGAGGACGACGATGATAAAGATATGAGAGTTGAGGGTGACCACAGTAAGACCAATTGAACAAAACTTTTATCTCAAATGGATGCATCCCTTTGAAGTGGCAGCCTGTCTGTCATCTGAACTCAGTTCCCACTGCGATTTCCTGCCCCATTTGGTGCCACTCCCCACCGTGCCTTGTAGGTGCATGATTTTCCTTTGATTAACACGGGACAGAGTTAAGAGCAGGAGGTGGCCATTAAAAAAGCGAGTGTCTTTCACATCAGGCATAGGAATGGTTCCACAGCCATCTGGCAGGTCTGATCCACTTACGCCTGATATGTGTGTGTG
>VVHJ01011518.1:6114-16875 GCA_015107715.1 Tylochromis polylepis
AACAAAAAACCCCAACAACAAAAAAAAAAAAAAAAAAATCCCTCAAAAACTAAAGCTTATCTATTTTTTAAAATGAATAAAGAAACAGAGAATTGTTACATGTCACATTTAAGTGGCATAATCTAGATTTGGTGGCAGCCTTAAATGCTACTTTCATGAAGGTCGTACCCTGCATGATCGAAAGTAGTGGGCCACCTACAGGAACTGCTTGGTAATGGAAGCCCGTGCCATAAAGCTCCCAGTACTCTGTTTTTGCGCTGATGTCAATGCCAGAGGAAGTTTGGAGCTCTGAAGTTGCTCAGACGGCAGACTTTCATGCATTCGCTGACCCTGCTCTGTAATTTTACGTGGTCTGCCGCTTAATGGCTGAGCTGCTGTGGTTCCTAACTGGTTACAGTGGTGACATTGTATTACAGTACCACACTTTAGAATGACCCATTATTTTGCAAATGTTTGTAAAGGCAGACTGCATGGCTAGGTGCTTGATTTTTATGCGCCTGTGAAATGAGACTGAAAACATCTGGATTCCAAGATTAGGAGGTGTGGCCTCTTAAGTGTACTTACTGTGGGAATCAGTTAGGCTGTTTTCACACATGCAGCGCATCCCTGCATGTTTCTTGACAATAAATAAAAGACCTGTATGTCTGAGTCTATCTAACCAGACATTAAATGTCTGTTCTGACTCCTGGCCTAAAGATCTTATGTAATGTCCAACAGAATTCACAGCAAGCGAGTGTAAATGCTTCTCTGTTCACTGACCATCACACCAGTGGTTTTGGCTTGTTTATTTTTATAGAAAGCAGAGTTTTAGTGTACAAATGCAAGGGTGCCAGTTTGTTGGCTTTCTAGGCACTTCTCTTTGGATGACAGCAGGTCCTACCTCTGTGTGGTGGGATATTAACTGGTTGTGGGTGGGTCCCCCTACACTGGATGGGCAGCTCGTGCTTATGCAAGCACATGCAGTTCCGTTTGAATTGAATTGGAGGGTCTGGGTTGGTCTAGGCTGCATTGTGCTGAGTAAGCTTTGCTGTTTTAAAATCGCTAAACGAGAAGCCAGAGTCCTGATGTTTTGTGTGTGGGGAGGTGTTTGTGCAGCTCATTGTGCTGTTCTACATGCAGCCACACAATAGAGCTGTGGACCACAACTAGTTTGTCAATGCATCCCCGTGGCCGTGCTTCATGTTTTGTTTTTTAGTTTTAAGCGGTCTTGTTTGGGGGCGTCTTGTTTTACATTTATATAAATTCTTCGCCCTCCACAATGGTCTCATAGCTTTGTTATTTGGATTGTTTGGGGATGGTTGCTAAAGCTCGTTGATGATGTTTCACATTTTCCCAGCAGTGGAGCATATTTTCCAGCTGTGTATATGTGGGAGTGACTGCTACTGAAAGCATGGAAGTGGAAATAATTAATCCCCTTAAATATAAACTCATTTTAATGAATCTACATGGACCTAAGATCCTGCTAAGCGTGTTTAAAATGGTGTCAACTTTTAACTTGACAACTGAGGAGTGTTTGTGTCGAGGCAGTTCTGCGTCGATGTCCTAAACGATGGCCTCAAGTTTACAGATGGTGTTTGATAGCTCATTCCAGAAAGGAACAGTATGAACAGTTGATGTAAATGTTAAGCGCACTTACGCTAAAGCCCCTTAGTTATGTATGAGCATAACTTGACTGAGAGAGAGTTTGCATACACAGACATCCCATACAAGTCTGGGATATTTATAAGTCCACCTCACTGCTTTTGGCCTTTTTGTATTTGTAATCTTAACACAGTGTGTAATTAGTTGTGAGTAGTGTTATTTCCTTTGGATCTGTTGTCTCGCTTCTCTTTATTTTTGGCTGTCTGGGTCCCTTATCCAAATTATTCTATAAATATGTTTCACTGTTGTCTAAAAGAGTTTCACAAGAGGTTTAAGAAGTGTTAAAGTGAGAGCGCTCATAATGACTCACTGCTAAAATAGCCAAGTTGAGATTGTTATGTTTGGAATTTGATACGGCAGAGCTATAAAGTCCCATGAGGTTGCAACATTGCTACATTGGTGCTGTAGTGGTGGAGGCTCAGGTAGTTGACCATTGGACCTCTGAGCAATAAAGCCACACCTGTCATGAGAAGGCGAAAGGACAGAAACGGAGCATTTCATGAGTTTGACGTGTGCAGGCTCAGACAGAGTGGCAGCCACACAAAGCCAGTTTTACATAAACAAGCCGTTCAGCTGCATCTGTGAAGTTTGAGTCACACTAGTATAACTTGCACTGTAGGTTATTAGAAACGAGACAGTGTTTTTATAAAACCACAGGTCTCATTTTATTTTTAGACTCATTTTGAGCTTTTAAACCTTCCTAACCAAATGCTTTAATTTCTAACTAATATATTGAAAGTGATCAGATTGACTGACTTCACATATTGCCAAAAAAGGCAAGAATTCAGTTCTTCTAATTTTAAACTCTTAAATATTTGCCTGATTAAAATGAAAAACAACCCTTAAATCTGAAACTTGCCCTCCCGTTACCAGCAGCTTGATTTAATATCATATTCCTCTCTCTCAAGTTACCGTGACCTGAAATGAACCGGCCTCATTTTGACTGCATGAAACTACAGATTTAAATCAGCTCGGCTGGAAGTGCCACACCGTGGCTCACAAAGCCTCTGCTGTTGGCCTGTTTGTGATGGGGACTTACTCATTTTCATTCCCTAATTGAGTGATGGTTTTCCTGCAGGGAGCCTCCAGTGTTGAGCCTCTGTGAGAACATACTAATGCAAATTGATGCAAATGATGTCCATGTAAATTAGCCACGCGACCACCTTCTGGCTTTTGTTCTTAAGGGACAGAGAAGTGGGTGTGGGTGCGTGCTCGGATTCATGTCTGCTGTTTGAGGCTACATATGCACTCAATACTGTCTACTCTAGCTTCACTGCATGACTGCTCCTACCATATCTTAGGATGCAGTAGTCTAAAGCTAAAATCCAATTTTTGATCTCTTCCTCCACAGAAACCCAGATATAGTTTGATTATTTTTAGTGTTACAGCTTATTTGATAGCAGGCGTGAAGGGGTTCACAGTGAGGGCAAGTGGGTGGCAGCAAAATTTGTTCTTTACTGTGAAGCTCACAGGAGTAAAAGTGGCTTTCATCCTTTGAAAACAACTCAATGTAGCGCTTCCTCTTACAGTTAACGGAGAAATTCACGAAAGGTAGTGGAGGTAGAATAAGGACATGTCGTGAAAAAAAAAAAAAAAAACCACTTCCACTGTCTTGCATACACATGTTATTTGGCTATGGAAATGTATCTGTTTTAATTACTGAGTTACAAATATTGCAGTTTTGCACATCTTTTCATCTGACTGCTAGTTTTTTTTTTCCTCCTGGCTTCCTTTTTTTTTTCTTCTTTTTTTTTCCCCTCAAGATGGAAAAACCAAAAAGTGTGTGCTTATTAATGGAATGAGCTCTCCAGCTTATCTTATCCACTTGAAGAAAAAAAAAAAATAAAAGACCATATTTAGAGGTCAGATATTTTGGGAGAGCGGTCCTGCTTCAGCAGTCAGCTGATGTGTACGTTACAGTAAAAATTAGAGCTTTTTCTGTCTGAAATTGTTTGTGGCACAGAATGAAAATAGGTCTAAAGTGTATTTTGTGGACAAAACAAAGTAAATGTTGATCTTTTCTGACTCAAAAGAATCCCATTCATTGTGGTTTTATTATAGCGTATGAAGTCCTCCAAGTCAGAACGTGTCAGACGGGCTTATTCACAGCCTTCCAGTAATTTCTTAGTTAAACAGAGTTTAGTTGTTTTTTTTTGTTGTTTTTTTTTAAACTCTTCAAACACCTAAAATCATTGAAATTCCAGCTGTAGTTTGCATATGCTTAACTTTATAAAGATGGGCTGAGGACAAAAACAACACATGTGACTTTCTGACTAACATGGGAGGATGGTTCTCGTGTAGCTGTCCTTATTTTTTTACAGTTTTACATTAACAGACTCATTAAAGGATGAAAACTGAAAGCACGTGGTCAGCATGCTGAAGTAGGGAAGAGGTGAAATTTATGACACATGAGGGTATTTTCTCAGCGGTGGTTGTGGAAGACCTCAAAATGCTACAGTTTGTGGAGTTTTGTTAAAGTCGGAAATAAGCAGGGGTTTTTTGTTTGTTTTTTTGTTTTTTAAATGCTCACTTCACTCATGATGTTCTAGACTATTGGCCAAATAAAATGAACAACATATAGGAAATGTTTCTATGGTAATGTGTCAGTCTTTGAATGCAGTCTCTATCGTCTTTGCTATATTAATAAAACATCCTGTTAGAACCTTTTTGCCTTTTTCTTTCCCTCCTCTTCTTCTGACTGCCTGTTCTTCTTTATATCTCCTTCTGTATCAGTGACTTGTCTGCCTCCTCCCTCTGTCAGCTGTAGCCATGGGGGGCAGTTGTTGGCCCATTCATAAACAAATGCTGTCTGTAGGGTGTATATGTGCTCTCCAGGCGGGCCCCCACCATGTGCCACTGCCACTGCTGTTGTTGTTTTTGAACCTAGAGCCATCTGCTGAGGCACTTGATGGTTAGAAATAAGTGGCGGAAGGAGAGGGCTAAGTGTGGGAACAGAGAGGAGGGGGGTTGTGGGTGAATTTGGGAGAAAACACAAAAAAACCCCGCAAAACCCTTAGGTCAGTTAACTTGATTAGAAAAGATTAGAGCAGACACTTGATTTCATTTAAACGTGCTGAAAAGAAAAATTCAGGAAACGTTTTACATTTAGGATTTGTAACCTTTGGTGTGTAAGAGTAATGCATGCCATTTAGACTACAAGTGTAATTCCACACCAGACTCAAACTCTTAACACTGTGTGCATGTCATGAAGATGTTATACAGATCAGATTCTGCTCCCAGCAGTAGCAGTGTTTACCACAGAATTGGTCATAGTAATAGTGAGGCTATGTGCATGTGGGCCCACGCTTTCATAAATTAAATGACACCATATAGCCTGTACATGTCACCGTATGGGAAAGCTCCAGCGCCAACGTGTTGGACTGCATCTGGTGAAGGTAGACAGTTTGTTTTGCAGTCTCAGAAAGCTGCAGCAGAGCAGTACCAGTTTCTGCTGCAGCTTCTGGTTAGAGCGGCCCTGGCTTGCAGCAGGACGCTACTGTCAGCAACTGCAGTCCAAGACCGTGGCATTGGAGTACATCCAACCATGGGACACAAGACTGGAGACAGCAGAAAGATGTAGCCAGCTGTTTGGAACACGCGTGTGTGTGTATATGTATGTGTGTATGGCCTTGACATCACTGTAAATGTGACATACTGTAAAAATGGTAGATTTTCAGTTAATAAATCTTTCTAGTAAACATGGGGAGTTAATGCTTTTTAAATTAGAGGCATGAGTGCATTTTACAGATTTCACTTTTGTTAAAATTTACAATTAAATCTGAAAGGAGGTGCCAAACTATATTGTATATCAATGTATCAGTCTTTGTGTGTCTGTCTTGTTTGTGTGTGCCCGTTTGTGTAAAGTGAAGGTAAGTACTATGCGCTAATCTCATTATTGGATTAGACTGAAGCCTGTAGCTTTCTCCTGCAGCCTAAATGGCACACCCACCAGGGCCAGTGCTGCTTAACTTAACACTCACTGAGCAGGAAACCAGGCTGACTACAATACAAACTATACTGATTACAAGCTGTCCCAACATAAGTGTTTCTATTTTTAGATGATCCCTTTGACGTGATATAAAACTAAGGATGACGGTTTTGTTTTTCATACATTTGGGAACCCGGGATTATAGATTTTTGTTTAATAAAATAACCCTTTTTTGTGTTAAATAAATCATTGAGAACATTTGCAGAGAAACAATGTCTCCTGTTGTCCACAGGGAACACACCCACAGAGGGAAGAACAGTGGATGGAAGAGAGAGAGAGACGGAGAGTGTGAAAAGGAAGGAGGATAGGGTACAGGACTGGACAAAAGGTGAGACATGGTGTCAGGGATTCTTTACTTTTTTTTTAATATCAGTAGCTAGTTTTGGTTAATTTATTTACAGTCTGCTGAATCATTCATTTCTATAATGGATATTTGTAAAATTACGAGCCATTTCCACTGAAAGTATTGCAGTTTCCCACTGCTAGGCCAATTTGTATTGATTTGGTATTGCAGAAGTACGTTCTCTGAGGACTCCTTGTGATTTATCAGTGCCTGCTTCTTCTGAGAGCTCGCATAGAGCTGTTTATCTGTAATGAGCAATGTACCATTTAAAAAGAAGCAAGCTCTCTGTGCTCAATAGGCCCATTTTCCTAAGCACCCAATGCAATTATGCGTAGCAAGCAAGGTTATGATTGATATTGTATATCAACAGAATTTTACTTTAGGTAGTAGAAAAGGTTCACTGTAAGCTTAAAATAGTTTCGCAACCCCGAGTGCTGCAGTTCTGTGTGGTTGTTATGAAACTGGCAGGAGAAATGAGCAAATATCAGCTCAGAGAAGATCTAACCCATTTGCTGCTCATTTGTAAAATTTTATTTAAAAGTTAATAATGAAATCTAAACCTTATTTCCCCCACATTTCCATGTCTGCTCTGGGGTTCTAAAGGTTCTTCTGTCCTTGCCGTGCAGTGCTTTACTCCAGTGACAGTGCTGGTGTACTTTGACTTGTGACGTCAGTGTGTTTTCCATTTGAATTGCTTCTAGTTTCCACTGACTCCTGTTAGTACGGGTCTACTACTGTTACAAGTAAAACTACTGTCATGGCTACTGTAGGCAGGAAGTCGTGATAGTGTCAGTCTCTGACCTTGACTGTGTCTTTATCAGTGCCCCTCTCTCTCTCTTTTTTTCACTCCTCTCTGCCATCCTGGATATGTAGGTTCCCTCTGTTACTTTGTATAGTAGATTCAGTACAAAAAGAATGTAGTTCAGAATTTAAGCTCTATAATGACATGCTCTGTAAAGGTGCCGCCACATGTTGTTCCTAAATAAAGGCCATGCGTTGATGACAAAGAGGGAGGTGGGGGGGCTCACTTTGAGCACAATGCCTTGCTGTAACTGTAGTCTGTAGGAGGACTGGCCCTGATTCGCCAGGTTAATCACCAAATATCAGGGCTGTAACGTCTCTGAAATGCCAAGGTCTTGTGTTATGGTTTGTGTACGTGAGTTGCTAAGCTAAATATAGGTTGTACTAGATTGTAAGGGTTGAGGGGGAAAAAATAGCTTGGGTAGTGCCTTTATGTAATGTTATGCTAATTAGCCATGTGCTCATGTTGCTTGGGCTAATTGTGTGTAACCCTGTGTTTAGTGGTTTGACTGCATACCTTCAGCACTTTCCAGTTCTTATGGCAGCCTTTTAACTGCATATTTAAAAAGAAGAGGGAAAAAAAGTGTGTCACCCACAATGGTGGTTTTGGTTTCCAGCAACAACAACAACAAAAAATCACCAGTACTGTGATTAAATGTTTTTAACCAGATTTACTGAGGCTTAAATACATTTTGGTTTATAATGTACCCAAAAATAACAGGAAAAAATATATAGGGTAACAAAGTCTTTTAAATTAACTACATGTGAACTAGTCGTGCATACATGTGTAGTGGCTCCCAGAGGCCCACTTTAATTCTGGAAAAACCCTGTGTAATAATCAACAGGAAAATGTAACCAGATGCTAGTGCAGTATTATAATTGTATGATTAAGCCTATGATTGCTCTTTGGTATATTACAATGGCTGCTGTTGCACTAGATGGACAAAAATCCTACAGTTTCACTCTGTGCAGGAGTTTAGTTTTGAGACACGCATTGGCGCAAGATGACAAAGCAAATCATGCCAAGCTCCCAGAAGACTGAAGAATATCTCCTCACTCCTGAGGTTCAAACATGAGCTTGAAAGGGAAAGTCAAACAGTATTGACTAATTTCATACGGTTTGTAGTGTAGACAAACCCTGGGTGTGGGTGGATATGTTAGAGTAAAATCAATTGGATGACTAAATTATGGACAAAATGACTGAGTCATATGCAAAACGTGAAGCTGCTGCTTTTGGTTTGCAGTTGGTCTGACTTTGGTGAGAGTGGGTGCCCCTCCAAACTCCTCCCAAAGTTGAAGTACTAGTGGTGGACTGTGACGAGTGTCCTTATCTGCTTCTGCACACACTCCTGCTGCACATGGCAATCTCACACACTGCATGTTGTTTTGAAAGAGAGATGGACACACACGACTCGGTCACATCTGCACTTATTTGGTCAGTCCTTCTCATGCTCACCTCATGTCTGTCATGCTTGCGATACGCCAAGTGGGGGAATTGAAGCACGAAAGATGCAGATCACTCGCTTGCACTTGCTGGGTCTCTAGGCTATTTATTAACAAGGGCTGTTGGGAGTTGAGAGACACTGGCATGTGCTTCCAGCACTGGCGTCATCTTGCTCGGACAAGCCCAGAGGAATTGGGAGTGTTTTGAAGAATGTTGCCACGACAACAGGGTCTTCCCTAACAGAAGTCATTTCAGCTCCAGGAAATTTGGGAGGGGTTCACCTGAAAATAATCCCTGAACACAGATTTCAAATGGGAAAATAATTTTCCAGTCTGTGTAGTGTTTGTTACATCTGCTGTTAAACAAGAAGATGAATGAAATTATTGTTCTGTAATCAAATTTCAGCTGGTTATATCTGATAATCCAGAGCATGCCTGGGACACTGAACACCACTCTAAGCTCAGGAGTAATGATCTCTATCGACTCTTTTCAGCAATACTAATTCTTAAGAGTGAGAGAGACTTGTGCTCATATCTTAACCTCTCGCGACCCGAGCACTTGTTTGGTTTGCATTTTCATCTCTCCTGCATGTTTGTGATTGGTTGGACCACAAATATATAAACTACTATCTTTAAGTCGGTAGTCATTGCTTTGGTACGTAGTTGTTGGACACTTTTAAAAGTATGTCCGCATATGGGGGACAATGGCTTTATTTTAGAGATGAACACAATATGGTCAGCATTGCTTAATAATGTATAAGATGCAGAAAATCCAAAATGTAATGTCCCCATATGAGGATGCAGGGTCTCAAGGGGTTGTTGCTTCCAAAGCAAAATCTATCAGTTGGAGAGATGCATGCCCATCAGTGAGGTCACGGCTCAGGTAGCTTCTAGTTTGCCATGCTTGATAAAAGCAAATGTCAACACTGGCAGAATTACTTAAGTATTGAATTGAACTATGCGAAAGCCTTTAGTGCATCTCAAGTTACAAACACTGGACTAAGCTATATAGTTGAATCCATACTGGATTGTATATCTACCTGTGTGTATCTCTCACGCCATCCTCTTAGTACTACTATTAATATCTTAACTTGTATTTCTGAGGGCCTGTTGTGCTTTACTGGGATGCAGATGATGTTTAAAAAAACGTGTCCGTTTTTGGCAGCAAAGCACCATGCTTCAAATAGATTTGCAGTTGCATAGCAACAGCAGGACACATGAAGAGGGCCTTGAGTTAAAAGAAATGTTGAGCTGACAGTCGCTCAAGAGTCAAATTAAACATAGAGCAGTGATCTAAAAAGCAACACTTTCAGGCTAATAAATGATTGTCTCTAATATGTCAGAAAATGCAGAACTTTGGCGATGACTTGACGTTTAGGAGGTCCTCCAGAATTTCACAACCAGTTAAACGTTTAACTTGTTACAGGAAAACACTTTATTAGTTTTAGATTTATACTGTCCCAGCTGCAGTTTAAGGATTTGAGATTAAAAGTGGTACAGTTCCTTGCATACAGAAGACTCTCAAATAGCATCAAATTCATTACAATCTGTTGCCTTTTTCTTTTTTCTTTTTTTTTTTTTGGTAAGTATAAAAACAGGCTTTTAAATATCCAGATGTCCCTTGGCTTTGATCCCCTTGTCCTTCATTTTACCTTTTGAATATAATTGCATTTATTGGTTAATTTTGTTGATCTTCTCCATTCAAGGCCTCATTGTCTCTTTCACATTGTTTAGTTTGACTCTGTCTGTGAAGCAGCAGTGTTCACTGTGCTCGATTCATGTGCTGCTGAGTTGAGGAAGTTTTTATACATGTTAGAAGCTGCAGCTGCATTCCTGGCCCATCAGCCTCAGTGACGGGCCTCTGCCTCTCAAATTTCACTTCTCTCACCTTTGTTTTCTCCTCCTTACTGTTGACAAAATTGGTTTTCATTGTGTTATTCAGTTCTTTCTAATCCTGTATCTTGTCCCTAAACTCTCCTCCCCCCTTAACTGCTGCTATTGCCTTACAGACAGAAAGTTAAGTTGATGCCAACTCCAGGGGCCCCTACAAAAGCCTTATTCAGATGGAAGCAAATAAGAACAAACTGTACTTGATGTTCTGAACAGCAGCAGTGAAGAAGCTTATACACCTTAGTGACGCTGACGTTTAGTGTTTTGTTTTTTCAGTAAAAATAAAACTGGGTACCTCGGTACATTAAGAAAAGGCCATTTTAATAAGTAAAAACTGCAAGGTTAGATAATTATTTAGCATTAAAGTTTTCTGGATTTAGAGGCATTCATTTTCATTGTAATAATTAAGATTATATTATATTCATCTACGAATCTTTTAGATGTAAAATCAGAAAGTATTACACAATAGTGAAGGTGCCCACCACAGTTTCTCCCAGTCCTAGATGTTTAAAAGGCTAATGCCACTTTATGTGCCTAACACAAAATGAAAAAAACAAACCGTCATTTGTAACTGGAACCAACTAAGTTAAAGCCCACTGACATGGTGGTGACTGACTTCTTTTTTTTTTTTTTTTTTTTTTTTTAAAAATAATAA
>VVHJ01011518.1:16895-28188 GCA_015107715.1 Tylochromis polylepis
AGACTCAAATGGTGGAATGGTTGCCAAGATGCCTACTAATGTTACATCTGTTTGACAGTATAAACGTTGGCTGTAGCCGCCATGACATCACCCATTAAGTTCTGAAGTTGTGTTTTGAAGCCTGGAGATAAGTTTGTACTGCTGCTATCCTTGTCTTTTGAAACTGGATATGATGGGGTGGGGGGGTCTGACTGTGAAACTGCACACTGACCTGCTGATTTGGCAAACATACACCAGGTAATCCTCCTTCCTGTAAAAACTCTACAGAAAAGTCTTTACATGGGTAGAGTTGTGCCTGAATTATGCTGTAGCAGGAAATCTGCGGTGTAATTTGTGATGTATCCAGAAACCCCTATCAACCCTACGCTGTAAACTTCCACGCCAGCCAGTCGTTGCGGACTACACTGACCTGAAGTACAATTACATTTCTCGGGGGGTGCTTGTGATTTTTACGTGGAAGGTTACAGTGTAGGGTTAAAATGGGATTCCGGTTAACTTCCAGATTATGAAGTAGATTTCCCACTGAAGGATAATTCAGGCATTAGAAGCCTCGTTTCTTCTATAAACTTCTAAAGCCCTGGGAGTTATTTTGCAGTCTCTCTGGTTACATTATGTTATCTTGAGAATTTATACAACATTAGTCATTGCAAATATTTTAGCCTCAGCAACATAGCTGATTTCATAACAGTGTCAGCTGTCTCAAAGAAAATGGTGACGTGCATTTCTGGAAAAACACAAAGTGCTTCCATACCTTACACAGATAAGTAGGTAGGCTTTGTCAGAGTATATGTGAGTGTGTGTGGACACCAAAAGCTTTCAAAGAAACAAGATTTTAGTCACAACACTGTTCACTTTAGCTACCTTGACACCCTAGCTTGACTTTGTATGCGCTGTTATGTACAGCCCAAACTGCCACACGTTTAAGATTTCTATAACAGACAAGTGTGATTAACAGCTTCACATGGCTGTTTAATCTTGTCCAGTTTTGACCATTTATATTTGCTAACTTTTATACAACTGTCAATTTTTAATTAACTAAAAAGTTGGGCACTGCGCACATGTTGGCACACATAACCAACACTGTGGATAATCTGGTGAAAAGTTGTGAGATAGAGAGATCTCTCTATCATATTGTAGTGGCTCGGTCAGTGATGTTCAATATCTATCGTATTAATTTGGATTTTACTGCCTTATAAGGCTATAAACGGTTTTCCCTGCATACCTGCTTTGAAGCAGATGCTTTGGAGTTGACAGAGGTCCATGTAGGAAGGTTGAGCCAACACTTGGGGAAGTAAACAGCTCAGTTTGCTGGAAGGATCTTGCCCTTTGAGTGCCGTGGCTGCTGGAGGGAGCAGGTCTATTCCACAGTAAAGGCTCTGTATTTCTGCTCTGTCTTGTTTTGTTTAACTTTGTTCTCTCTCTTGGATGGCGCTCTCTTTAAAATATTTTTGTGTCACTTTCCTGGGAAAGGAGAAGGGAAAGAGTTTTGGTAATCATGATGTCATTGTTGTATGTGTTTTTGATTGGTTCCAGAGGGTGCTTAAGCAGCTTCTGGCAGGGTGTATGTCTAGATGCTGGCTGTGTGCCCAGTTTAAACTAGTGAGCTGAGAGTTAATAAAGGTGGGATTAAGCCTCAGTTAAGTGTTTCTGGTCAGCGTGTTGTCTCACAGCACTGCTTGCTGGTCTAGTTGAATCTTTTTCCTGGTGTGAATCGCTGTAGGATGCATCTTATTTGAGGTTATTCTCGCCGCAAAAGCACTCGAGCTGCCAGTGAACATTTAATTGTAAAAACATATTTCCATTGCTTCATTTTTGCCAGCGCATTTGCTCATGTGCACACATGGGTTTGTTTGTTCTTTTATCATGTTGGCTTGTGAACAGACTGGTTGCTATTTGAACTAGAGATTTATAAATAGACCTGTATACAGCTTGCAGCAGGCAGAGAGCTAACACACTCGAACCTGCACCAAGAAAAAGGTCAGGAGATATGCACACACACTTTACTTCATCCTGTCAAATGCACTGGTCCTTTTCACTGAAGGTTGCCTATGTCCTGCTCCCCTCTGAGATATGGGGATAAATATAAAGCCACAAATCAACAATTTCTAGTGTTGTCTTTGTCCCTTTACTCGCCCTCTTGCTTTGCTCAAGGTAAGAGGTTTTCCTTGCCTTGGTGTCCTAGTGCAGAGCTCCTTTAAGCTTGTTGTATAACCCTAATCTCGTCTTCCCTGTAGATGTTCGCCCCCACCCCGCTCTTCGCAAAGAGAAGGTGTGTGTCTGCTTATTGGTAGTGGTTAGCCTCTCGACAGGAGAAAGGAAAAGGATAGAGCCATGTTCAGATGTTAGTGACAGAGAACCAAAACAAAGTAGTCTTCATTCAATCCAGTAAATACAGTGGCTCAGAGAAGGTGGTAGCCGCCATGTTTCCTCTACAGCTGTGCTCGACCAAAACAGTATCTATCGAGGCTGTGACTGTAGGAGCAGTGGATTTCTGGTAGTTATGATGTGCCTTAAGCACGTTGTGGTTTAGTGGTTAGTAGGGATGGGAATCGAGAACAGGTTCTTGTAGAAAACCGGTTCCCAGAAAATAGCAATGCAGTCCAGAGATATGGACATTCCTTTTTATTGCACAAAAGGACAAGATAAATGATAAAGTGGAAAACTGCATCCAGGACAGAAACGACTGCATTATGCTGCTAACACAAGTTTGGTTCTTTGTAAGCATCTGCCAAGACAGCATGCTAACGCTAAGCTAGCCAAAAACCCAGAGAAAGGTCTTAGATGTGTCTTCATTAGGGATTTTTGTTGTCGTGTGGGGTTGTAGCCTCAGATTTATATTGTTAAATGGTGAATATGAGACGGTGTGTTTCAGCTAGTTTACAGAGTAACATGAAAGTAATGTAATGAGTAGTGTAACTAGTTACTTTTGAACCGGGAGTAATTGAGTAATTAAGTAACATACTTTTTACTTTAATGAAAAGTGTTCTGTGTAATATGTGTAAAAATTACTTTTTTGAGTAATGACTCCACATCGCTGATCACAACAAAGAGGGGAGATGGCTCAACAAACATGCAGAAACATTTGACCCACAACATGCAATTTAATGTGCATGAATGTAATTTCTTTATTGCTGCTTAGCAATGGTGGTTACACTCAAAACAGAGCCAATGAGAATCCAATAACAATCGAAAATGGATATCGATAATGGAATCGGAATCGCTAATTTATCAATATCAGTATATTGATAATCAATTCCCATCCCTACTGGTTGGTGACAGAGTCTTTTTGAAATTATTTAAAATGGATATATCATGTAGAATTCACCGATTCTTCTCTCTCTCTGTTTCTGCAGTGCCAGAGCATACCAAGTCAAGACAGAGTCCTTATTCTACACCACCTCCCCCCTTTCCCCTCCCCACACATAGCATACACCGCACACACATACAGTACTCAGCGATGCCAAGGGGGGCTGATCAGCCTGCTGCCCGCTCTGACAAGCCCTGCCTCCTCACCTCAGACCCTTGAGGCTGTGCTCTCTGAGCTTTGACGTTTGACCTCCCCTGTTTCGACCTGGGATCCAGAGGTCACCTGTTCTCCAGTCAGCCCGGGGACGCCCTCCTGCCCAGCCAGGTGTCACAGCCACCAGCGGCACTTATAGGTAACCTGCGAAACGAAGGAAAAGGGAGCAAGCATTCAGATCTTACTTGCTTAATAGACACAAGTACATTGTTGTCCTTAAATAAAGCAAGAAAACAATTATGCTGTTATATTTAACTGGCACTGAACATTAACATGTAGGTGTGTTCTCGCTCACAGCTCCTGATGTCATGGCTCTTGTTCTGCCAAAGTGAGGATTTGTGAAATTTGTATAAGGCCATAACTGATTCACAGTGGCGACATCCAAAATAATGATTCATTTCTAAAAAATGGTTATAATCCAACAAAAATCTATATTATAGGATTATTTGTTGCTATTTGGAGATCGGCAGTCATTCTTTTACCAGAGCTAAAAGGAAAACATCCTGAGTATTATTTAAAAAAAAAAAAAAAGGCACTATGTGCACATACACCAACTTATTTGCTTATCTTTGCTAAGACCCTGAATGGGGAGTTTTAATTGGTTTGTAATTCCTTTGAGCTGGATAACTACCTTTACCTGCTAAATTAGGTTCAGAAAACAGCATCTGACCACTAATCCTTCTGCACCTGTCTTACTTGAAGCTTCTCTTACTTTGACACTCTTTTCTTTTCTCTTTGCTTGCCTCTTTTCTTTTTCTTTTTTTGTTTGCCATGACTGTTTCTAACATTTTCTCTGCTCTGTTTTCTGCCCCTCAGCTTTTTTGACAGTCTTTCCTCTCTGTTTCCAGGCATGGCTCCCATTCGGGATTCCGTCAGCCACTCCCCTAATCAAACAGGTGACTACACATGGTCTTCTTTGATACTCAGTCTTCTGCAATTCAGTCCTCCTTCAAGTATCTTCTTTTGTCTCCGAGCAGTCATCAGATGAGGTAGACTCAGTCTGACTTGACCTTGGCTGATAATTTTATTCCCGACATACGAGAGACAGAGAGGAAGATGAATGAGAGAGAAAGTGGGTGTCAAAGGGTGGAAAAGAAGACTTGGCAAGCAAACGCGATAAACAGCAAGAGCTGGCTACCATTTTATGTTAGAGGGACTTTTAAGTTAGGACCAAGTGGGCAGCCGTTTGGTTAAAGAGACTCGCACATTGGCAGGTTTATTGTTTTTTTTTTCCTTTTGGGGGGGGGGGGGGGGGGTTCCTGAGGATCAGGCATCTGGTGAAGAAACATGGATAGAAAAGGGCAGCAGCTGTTTTAAATGAAGAATGTTTTGAGCTCTGATTCAGATTGTAAAACAGTGCTGAGGGACCTTGTTGAGCCAATGCTGTGGGCCTGGTGTGCCATGGCAAGAAACACTGTGAGCAAAATCTTTGGTAGCCTGGTTGTGGCTGTCTAAATAAAACCTTTCTTTTGATATTTCTTTGCACAGTAAAGTGACTTTCTGTAGCTTTTCCACTCACATCTGAGACTCAATGGGTGTTTGTACAGAAATCTGTATAGCATTTTTCTATGCAGTCTTAATTTTAGAAACATGCCAGGTCTAATTTAAAAGTTAAAATATATTTTTGGTGGGGAAAAGGTTTAAAAGTCTGAATAATTTAAGTTGCCACCACTTCATTTCCTTTGCCAACTGCACCCCTCTTTCTTCCTCCATATTCCCTCTTTTCACACTCTGTTGCCATCTCCCCTATTCCCTCCATTACTTCTCTCCTGCTGATGCTCATCCTCCACCTCACTGAATCCAGGTTTTATTGCTTTGGCACGATTTTGGGTCCTGCTGTGGTTACAAAATGGTGGCAGCTGTGTCCAGGCCTCAGCCCTGGCAGTGAGCACATCCAGAACAGTAGGGCAGCTGAAGCTTGGAGGGGAATTTTTTTTTTTTTTAAGAAGAAGAGAAAAAAGAGAGAGAGATGGGGAAAAAAAATTATATATATTTAAAAAATAAAATAAAAAAAATAAGGCAACTTTGAGGCATTTAAAATTTAGTAAATGTTACTGATGTTGTGTTTTGGATTGAATAGTCAGGAACTTTCTTTATTTTTCCCGTGTTCAAACAATATCTTCTGTGTTTCCAATCTCTCTCCAGGTCTGGATCATCCTGGCTTGGATTCGCAGTATGAGCCTCCCCCCTGGTCATCTGGCTCTCCCTGCAGCAGTGACGGCAACAGCAACTGGGGCAAAGCCCTAGTAGACGGAAGCACCGACACACCCAATAACCCCTCTTCAACCGGCTCTTCTGTCTGGCCTCCCTCATCTTTTTCTTGCTCCTCCTCTTCTTCCTCTTCTGGCTGTGGGTCAGGATCAGACCCCGAGTCGGCATCAGAATGCATGGACGCAGATTCTAGTTCCTCAATCGGCTCAGAGAGGAATCTTGCTGCTACAACAGTGATGATGATGTCAGCAAATGCTTCTTCATCTTCTGCAGCTCCTTCCCCCACCTCTTCTTTGGGTAATGCTACCATGATGGTCAGCGTTTCTATGAACGGAGACGGCAATGGCAACAGTCATCAAGTGGTTGGCGCAGGTATGGAAACCATCAGCAGTGCAAATAATGGAAATAACATGTCTGAGCCCTCACAGTACTCCATGGCTGGGTCCAACAGTATTGGCAGCAATAACATGAGCAACCACAACAACAAGCTTGTCAATAATGGTGGTGTATGGGGCACCCCTTCAGGCAGCAATGTGATCCCTACTGGTGGAAGCACCCCCTGCATCAATGGAGGGTTAAACCCAAACACTTTAAACCCAAATGCCAACCATGGTGCCTGGCCACAAAATTCAATCCCAAATCCAGCATCCCAGGGCCAACGGCCTCCACAGGCTCAGGGGATAGGTTCCAAACTGGTTATGGCTCCCCGGCAGGCCCCTTTGCTGGGCTGGGGTGGCATGGCAGCTCCAGACAACAGCAGTATGATGGAAGACACCGAGGTAAAAAATGGTACATTAAGCAGCAACAGTGGAAATGGTGGCCTAAAGCCTACCAACCTTAACACTGAATCCAATGGACCAAATAACACTATCACAATGAATACTACTACTACTACTACTAATGCCACAATGACCTCTAGTCCACCAAACTCTACCGCCTCACCCCAACTCAGCGGGGATTGTTCTTGGGGTTCCATTGGAGGAGGGAACGTGGGTCCGCTGGCCAATGGAAACCTCTCATCAGCCCCCCAGCACCCCCAAGGAGAACTGGGGGGCAGTGGGGCATTCGGTACGCCTTGGGGCGCAGCTACCTACCCTGTAGACAAGGGCCCCCCAAATGTAGACACTGTGAACCCCCAAATCCCCTCTACTGCTGCTTATAAGAGTAATAATAACCACAATAACACTGGGGCCCCACGCTGGGACCAGGGGCCCACCAACACCCCAAACCAGCCTCAGAGCAACTTGTCCTGCGGCATCGGCTCAAATCAAATCCTAGGCTCTGCAGGCCAAACAGCAGGAAATGGAAACCAAACGACGATGGCCCCCCCAGCAGCAATACCTCGCCCCTGGGGGAGCAGTGCCTCCTTGTCCTCATCGTCGTCTTCCACAACTCCTAGTAACAACCCTTCAGATGCTGGAAGTCATAAAGGAAGCTCTTCTAACAATGGCTGGAAAAGCCTGGAGGATGACGCCATGGGAATGGGAGGAGCAGTGGGAGGCAGTGGAAGCCATGGCTTGGGGGGTGTCACTGGAGGCTGGGGTCGCTCTGGGGGAAGCGAGGGAAGCGGTGAGAGCTCCGGAGGCCGTTCTAGCTCAGACAGAGAGAACATCCAGACAAAGGGGGGGAGGAGCAGAAAAAGTCCTAATCCTGCATCAGTACTATCACTTCTGATCCGGGCTGAAGTGGACCCAAGGGTCCTGTCCAACACTGGATGGGGACAGACACCCATACGGCAGAACACTGCCTGGGATGTCAATTCTCCAAATAACAATCAGCACCAGGGTGCCAGGGGAGATGAAAGAAAGCTTAGTAGTGGAAGCTCCGGCTGGGGCAAAACGACACCGGCAGCTTCCTCCCAGACATCTGGTGGTAAGAGGACATAATGTGTATGAACCTCATTTTCCATGTGCATGAATTAAAAAAACAAATCATATTAAGAATAAAATCTGATAATACAAGGACAGAAAGTAATCCATCTTTCCTCTATTCGCAGGCTGGGGTGGTGGGTCAGGCAGCTCAGGCATAGATACGGGAAGTTCTGGCTGGGGAGAGCAGAAACCAACTTCTGGCTGGGACAGCAAAGGCCCACTGAATGGAGGAGCTGGGCATAGCGGCTGGGATGATGGAGCCAGCTGCAAGGGTAATAATAGCAGCAGCAACACCTGGAGCAACAACATCAACAAAGATGACAGGTAATTGATCAAATAAAATAAAAAAGAAGAAAGAGAGAGAGCCTCAAAGCCTAGCATATTTTTAAAGGCTTCAGGTAATCCCTGTTTTTGTTCGTTGTAGATCCAGTACCTGGAATAATACCTCCAAACCACAGCAGGGATGGGGTTCCAGCAGTGCAAATGTAAGTGACACCTGGGGTGCCAGTGGAGAAACCACCAGACCAAGCTCCAACAACCACTGGGGAGAGACCCAAAAAGGTACCGGCTCAGTAGGTTGGGATAGCGACAGTGACCGGTCTGGTTCTGGATGTTGGAGCGAGCCGAGCCGAACCAACACCAGCAGCAGTAACACCTGGGTGGGGAGCGGTGGATCAAATACTCCAGACGTGAGCACTCCAAATCCAAGCTCCACCTGGGGAGACCCAGTCCTCAAACCCAAACCTCAGAGTACCACTCAGGGCTGGGCTGAGCCATCAAAGAACAACACTGGAGCCCAGAACTGGGGTGAGCCAAATCCCAAGTCCTCTAACGAGTGGGGAAAAGGTCCTGAATCCAACATGTCCAGAGGCAGCCAAGGTCAAAACAAGCCCACAGGTAGTTATCGCATCTAATGCTAACTTTGAAAGAGATTTGACACTGTTTAGTAAAGACTTTTTAGTGGGAGGACCAAAAGTTGATGACTCACTCATTTATTTGTATCACAGGCTGGCTAGGAGGCCCCATGCCCACAGTAGGTCAGAAGGAGGAAGTGACGACTGGGTGGGAAGAACCTTCTCCTGAGTCCATCCGCCGGAAAATGGAGATTGATGATGGAACTGCAGCTTGGGGAGACCCAGGTAAACACTCACTTTACAGCAAGTTTGCCTAACCCGCTGGGGTCGAAGGGGTTGATGACTATGATTAATTTTGATTTTTATATTTATATTTCACCTTTTAAAACTGTTTAACTTCCATTGTTTGGGATCAGTCTTTTCAACAAACCTCACGTCTGACTTTAGTTTTTCTGTTTTTGACACTATACTGACACAGTGGACCTAAAACCCCAAGAGAAAACACAAAATCCAAGTAAGAAAGTTGTTTTTTTTTACTGTAAAAACCACAAGCATGTTTAACTGTTTTTAAGACTTAAAAATCAAATATAAATGGTAAATTTCAGAAACTTGTATACAAATTTGGCAAATAACAAAATGAAATTAAAATGTAGGCAGTGTCTCAGGCATTTGTTTTTGTGTACAACTATTTACAAAACAACCAGGTGTCACAATAACATGCCACACAAATTATTTGTGCCACTCCAAAAAACGGTTCCCGTCCACTTCCAGGGTGTGTCTTGTCTTCAGTCTGCCTTTGGTGGCTTTTTGGCAGGCATCTTTGACATTCAGTAGTCGCTTCATTGTTTTGACACACAACAAAATCAAACAAATAGTGTGTACTGTTTTGTAGTCTAACTATACACTCCAAACACTCCAAATGTCACAAATCTCACATTTCAAAACTCGAAATCGTTATCGCTCTTTCGCTCCCACACCTTTCCCTTCTTCCTAAGCAACCAAATGTCATGTGTTGCCATGGGAATTATTTGTCGCAAGTCTGGTTTTACTTGGCCTATCAGCACAATTTAGACTGATTTATAGTTTGAAGTCTGCACTTTCAACACAAGTTGAAATGGAGACTTTAGCTTTCTTTCCATTTAAAAAAACAAAACAAAAAACAACCACCAAAGATTCAGCTAATACTGAATTTTATTTTCCCTCCTAGGCAAATACAGCGGTGGGTCTGTCAACATGTGGAACAGGACTAGTCAACCAGACCAGGAAGCTGTGGGCCCGTCCCCTCAGCACCAGTCCCACCCAACCCACACGTCAATGCAGCATGTTAACAAGGACAAAAGCTCCAGTTCTGGTAGGTTGGATAATGTTTGCACCCCCGTATGAATACTCACGCACAGTTGCGGCTTTTATATTACTGACTGTGAAAACAGGAAAGGACTGTGCATAGAAAAATGCATACACATGCCCAGACAACATTAAAACAGGTGAAAACATAATCAGTACACCACTGACTCGCACTTGTTCATTGTGTAGTGTATTCCCACAAAAATGTGGTTTGCCAGGTTACAGCATATATTGTTAATCACATATTCTAGTTTATTTTGGCCAGTGGAAACCTCTCATCAAAATGTTGTGCAGTTTGTTGCACAGATTGTTTTAGAGGGTTTTTTAAATATTAATGTGATTTCACAAGCTAGGTCTTGGGCCTGAGGCAGTATTTAAAATGGTAGAAGTGCAAACCTTGTCATGGAGTCTGTAAGAGAGGAACAAGTCTAACCCAGACTCTCATTTAGATGGATAGAAATTAAGTCCTAAAAGGGTTGAGACGGTGCAAGTAAAGCCAGTGTGAATACACGCACTCACAAATGTATAGAAAGGCATACACCAATTTACACAGAAGCATGGCTGGAGACCAAACACGTATAGTCATTCCCTCCCATTTCCCTACAGTGTTGTCTGTGTTGAAGGCTTTTTGAAAAGCCAGTTGAGTCATCCCTTTGGAATGCTAAGAGCATTGATTTTTCTCTTCTCTCATTCGCCTTTTTTTTCCCCCTTCCCTCCCCCTTCCTCCTCTTCTTGTTCACCCGCCAATTCTGCTTGCTGTAGAAACACAGGCTTTTGATGGGTTTCAGGAAAAGAGTTAGGGAGACCATGAGTAGCAGAGGAGATGGTCTGCTGACTTGGAAATAGGACAGGTTCCAATGTGAGATGGGTAAACTAAAACGAGTAGGGGAGCTATTCTGTGAAAGGGGACGGAGGAGGAGAAAAGGAGGGGGCTGTTAGGGTTATTCAAGGTTTCTGGTTTAGTGAGCTAACTGGAGGCGCTAAGTGGATTTCTGGGAAGGGTGGGGCCCTCTTCCTAGCTACTGCATTGAGAAAATAATTTATGGGCCTTGAGTCATCTTAATTTTGGTTATTACCTAGCGAAGTAAAAAGTCTGGGTCACTGAAAGGAAATGATCAATAAATGTAGCTAAATTAGACATTTCACTGTGTTGCAAAATGTACATGTAATCAAACTAAAACAAATGCTCAGACTCATTCATACACACTTGCAAACACACTGTGGTTAAAATTTCCTCTGGGTCCTTGTGTTAGCTGATGCACTCAAGTGGACAGGGATAGAATGATGGATTGGGGGTTATTGATTGGCAGTTTGTGTGTACATCTGCTTCAGTTTCTGCATTGATGTGCTCATTTGTGGCTACATGTATCTACCTCTTTGTGTCAGTCTGTCCTCGTGTGTGTGTGTGTGTGTGTGTGTGTGTGTGTGTGTATACACGCATATGTGGTGAACATGCCAAGTCAGATGCAGTCAGTGCCAGAGGCCATCCCATG
>VVHJ01011519.1:0-13935 GCA_015107715.1 Tylochromis polylepis
CAGATGGACAACAGTAAATTTCATCAACTTCCCAAAATATTATGAAGCTTAGATATGTTGGTTTCATCACTTGGCTATGCATCTGTCTACTGATGTCTCCACAACCAAATTTTCTTAATTATTTAATAAAGTCCTTGAACAGATTATAATGTATCTTTGTGTGACAGTTAGGTGGCACTCCTGTCACTCACATGCCCATGAATAAGAGTGTAAGTCTGTTTGCTTTGGGAAGACAATGTTTGAAAGAACACAATTCCTGCTACAGCTTAGTGATAATATGATACATGTGAAATGAAAAGATATCCTACTCAGATATCTAATTAGTCCTGTCCAGCTCTGAACATTTAGCCTACATATACATTTCACTGGTGCAAGTTCTGTGAGTCCCTTTCAACATTATGTGAAATAAAATTGCAGCATTAAAGTGAAGTGTAATAGCACATATCACACAAATGTGTGGCAAGTCTTGGCATTTAAATGGGGTTACTATGACAAGTGGACTAGGATTAGTTAGGTTTGAAACTTTTGGAAGTTTTTTTCTTCTTTTCTTGTGCTATACAACAATGGGTTGGCTTATTATGGTGAAGGGTCTGAAAGGGTCTGCAAGTAAATCATGTCCAGTTACTGCAGCTCTGCATTGTTGTGTGCTATTGGAAGGGATAGCATCTCCTCTTCCCCTCAAACAATGTATAGCAAAGAGATAAAAAGGTATACAAAACTGGAGATTTGACTCCATTAGCATCTTGTCTGTCTCCCAGTGGCGCAGAGAGTACCAGACTGGAGGATAGACTGGGATAGACTTTCTCAGCTTACAGCTTCTTCCCTGTTTGGCGCCAAATGGTTCAAGGACCCAGAGTCCTTTGTTTCTTTATTTCTTCTCTCTTTGCATTTCAACTTATCAACCATGATATTTCTGAATTTTTTTTTTGAAAGAGTGTTGAAAAAAGTTGTCAGCGTTCATGTTCTCCTCAGTTTGTATGTCTTTAAATATGTTCATATTACTCTCAAGTGCAATATAGATCATGAGTTTACAGAAATGACTCTCTGCCTCTGATGAGTATGTGTGAACTCACCCTTATCTGGAGCTCATTTAATTTCACGATACTTTGCGAATGTGTTTTCTTTTCTTTCTTTCTTTTAGTACTTTGATTTGAGTAAGTCTTTGATCTATTTATGTTCTCATTCAAACACTCTTTTCTAAAGATGAAATGCTTTGAAAGCAGTCCAGCCAACTAACTCCATTATTTGTTTTACATCAAAAAGTTTCAGCAATTATTCCGTTAGCTTAAAGGAAAAGGGCCACTGGGAAATGAGACCGAAATTCAGTGAGGGAAAGAACAGATATAGAAGAGGGTAGTTCTGATTGCCTGTCCTCTTCCTCAAGGAGAGATGAAGGTGAGCTGTGGAGGGAGTAACTATATTATGACCCAACATGCTTTCAGGGCCAGAATTAGAAAAGTATACATTTTTGTCAGTGTTTTAATTCAGTGGGGTGCTGATAAAATAACAGCAGGAAAAACTGATTCATAGAAACTGAATTTGTCTGGTCCAAGATCAGAGACAATTGAAATTTTGATTAAAATCAGTCTTTATTTCTTTTTAAAATCATACTTTTTACTAAAACTCTGTGTGTTTGTAGTCTTTTTTTCGCCTTGAGGCGACTATTGTTGTGATTTGGCGCAATATAAATAAAATTGAATTGAATTGAATTGAATTGAATTTTTTAAGTAACTAGGTTTGAGATTGTTGGTCAAGAGTGGTGTGCACCTGCACTTGTGGCCAGGGGGCACTGCAGTGCTGTTTATAGCAATGCTCAGAACATTTAGTTCTGAGCATTGCACTGGGAACCACTGAAGCATATCACCACATATCAGTGAAAATAAACCACATAAAAGGATCATTCAGTATGGTAGTCATGTAATTTCTCCACTACAATATCCAACTATATTAAAAAAAGAACGCACAATAAGACGAGATTTTTTTATGTACTGATAACTTAAGACATGCCAAAACAGACATGCCAAAACTGTTAATAGGTAATGACCATTGCTTAATGGAAACAAGCCTTGGTATTTTAGAAATACGACCTAGCTTTCTGTTCAAAAATGGCCTAACAATACAACATTTTTTGAAGAGCAACTTGCAGGTTACATTTTTCTCTAAACTCATAGAATAATATGTCTTGAAAATGAATGTTTGAAAATCAAAGGCATGATCTTATATATTTTGCAAGACATAAATGTTAAAATTCAAATGAGAATGTATAAATTTAAACAGTACAGAGAGGAAGGCTTTTCTCTCTTCCTAGATGCTCGTTACAGAAGTAAGTGCTGATCAGTATGAAATGTAATAATTTAGTGAGTTGATGAATTACTGTGTATTTTCAAGTTGGACAATCCTGAGCCTTTTAGGACATTTTGCTTTTTGTACAAGTAAAGGAACAGGACTTCACTGCTGCATCTGTCATGAAAAACATGCTATGCTCATAATAGATGGAAGAATAGATTCCTTGTGTTTTGATGGACAGCATAGTGATGCATTGGTAAGCACGATCATCTCATTGCAGGAAGATCCTATGCTTAAATCCACTTTGTTTTGGGGTTTTGCATATTCTCTCCATGTTTGCTTGGGTTCTCTCTGGGTCCTCTGGCAGACATATTTTTGAGCATTTTTGCACATTCTTCTTTGTAAAACTTCTTAATTTCTGTCAGGTTGGATTAGGGGCATCTGTGCATTGCCTGGTTTCCTCCAGACCTGACATTTGGCATTCAGGCCAAAGAGTTCAATCTTTTTTTTTATCAGAGCATTTTGTTTCTCATGATCTAAGAGTCCTTTTGGTGCCTTTTGGCCAAATCCAGGTGGGCCATCATATGCCCTAAAATGAAAAATGGTTGTCCTTTTGAAAGGTTTTCCTCTCTCCACAGACCAATGCTGGAGCTCTGTCAGAGTGACCATCAGGTTCTTAGTTATCTCCCTGACCAAGTCCCTTTCAACCCAGCAGCCAGCTCTGGGAATAATCATGGTGGTTCCAGACTTCTTCTAATTGTAGATGATGGTGGCCATTGTGGTCACTGGGTGCTTCACCTCAGATCTGTGCTTTGATATAATCCTGTCTTGGTGGTCTACAGATAATTCATTGCACTTCATGGCTTGGTTTGTGCTCTGACATTCACTGTCAACTCTGGAACTTTATGTATAGACAGGCATGTGCCTTTCCAAATCATGTCCAACTGACATCTCTGACTCCAGTAAAGTGGTGGAAACATCTGACAGATGATAAACAAACACTTTTGTTTTATCCCAGTATGTAAGCACTAACTAACTACTAACTACAGTATTGTAGCTAATATTAGCGATCATTTGTCATTTACAGAGAAACCTACCCACTTCTCTGATAGTTTTCCACATAATACAAATTAATTTCTCACGGGGTAAGAGAGAGAGCTGTGCGATATTGCAAATTTTGGCTTCAAGCCAATACCAAGTAAATACAGGGCCAGTATTGCTGATATCAATATCAATACCAGTATTTTACCAGGGCAGCTGGACACATTTCAATGACCACTAAAATTTTTACTTCCCACGATAATTAGCTGACACAACAAAATATACCTTTTAGCTTTTCATGTACTTTGAAACTGGGTTTTTTTTTGGAGACCTGGAACCTAAATGTGCTTGTCTTGAAAGTACTTTGAGTCAAATTCTATTGTTTAAATGTGCTATAGGCTCTAAATTCAATTCAATTCAATTCAATTTTATTTATATAGCGCCAAATCACAACAATAGTCGCCTCAAGGCGCTTAATATTTGTACAGTAGATCGTACAATAATAGATACAGAGAAAACCCAACAATCATATGACCCCCTATGAGCAAGCACTTTGGCGACAGTGGGAAGGAAAAACTCCCTTTTAACAGGAAGAAACCTCCGGCAGAACCAGGCTCAGGGAGGGGCGGCCATCTGCTGCGACCGGTTGGGGTGAGAGAAGGAAACAGGATAAAGACATGCTGTAAATAAAGTAAACATGACAGTTCAGGTTCAGGCATTTTTCATGTGCATGTTTGAGGTATATTTTTGCTTTCCAAAAAAATACAAAATAAATAATTTAACAGAAATCAGTGGGCTACTTACTGAACTTAAGATCGATACTTTTTTCTATCCTCTGTCGCACTAGTATTGACCTGGTGCCAAAACCAGCATTGGTATCTATACTGTCAATATTTGGATCTATCCACCCACCTCTACTAAGAGAAGAGCAAGAGAAGATGTAGAAGGTGAAGGCAACTGTGGTCCCAGAGTTATCTTTGCTGTTCCTAGGACTGCGCTTTTCTGGACAGAGATCTTGGATGTTTTTCCTGGGATCTGCTGGAGCCACTCCCCCAGTTTGGGAGTCACTGCCCCAAGTGCTCCGATTACCACAGGAAACACTGTTGCCTTCACCCTCCACATCTTCTCGAGGTCCTCCCTCAGCCATCTTCCTCTGCTTGTCCACCACTACTATGTGGCCATGTTAGCCATGACCAGTTTGTCAGTCTGTATCTGAAAGTCCCACAGGATTTTAACTTGGTTATTCTCAACCACCCTTGTGGGCATATCCCATTTTGACCTCTGGACTTCCAGGCTGCCTGCTAGCATCTTGCACCATGCTGTTATGCGCTGAATGAGGGGCCTGAGGGGCATCTTTACACAACCCTGGGTAATGATGAGTGGTAGACCTTGGGTGGTAGACCCAAGCCTCTATCAATCTTGTGTTTAGAGCTTGTTCCTGTGCTGCCATGATTAGTGCCTCTGTGTCTTTCATTCCAGCTTCATACAGCCACTGGTACGATTTCTTGATATCAGCTACTTCGTCTATCTGCCAGTGGTACCATGCCATGCAGGGGGCTGTCCTTCCATGATGGCTCCTCTTCTTTCTCTGGTTTCTGCTGCCTCAGGTATTCACTAAGCTTGTGATTGGTTGTGGCCATCTTCCTCATATACTCATGCATGTTATTTCATCCTGGATAGTGATTCTGCACTGAGGTACTCTTGTTCAGTGAATTTTGGTCAGAGTGACAAAACCTGCAGTTTCAGAATCTGTCAGATTTCTACTTTCAGCACCCGCTTGCATTTAAATCCGGCTCCCGGATTGTGTTGTGGGCAGGATGTGTTTGACACCCCTAGTGGCGTGGACTAGTAACAGTTGCTCCGTAGTTGGTATCTGTAGCCAATCTTGTTGATGATATGGCTGAGGTTGTTCAAGCCTATGTAGAACAGGAGTGGGGACAGAGCATCACCTTGGTAAATTCCGCACTTGATGGCAACATGTGCTATTGGCTTGAAGTTGGCCTCTAGTGTTGTTCACCACATCCCCATCGAAGTCCTGTTTAAGGCTATTGGGGTCCTTTTGATCTTGTTCGGTTCTAGGCATTCTGGGATCCATGTGTGAGGAACTGAGTCACAGGCTTTCTTCTAAGCAATCCAGGCGGTGCACAGGTTGGTCAGTCTGCTCTTACAGTCTCAAGTACTGCTCTATCTACCAATAGCTGGTGTTCTGTCCATCTGGTGTTTCTGGCAATTCCTTTCTGGGCCCCACTCATATATTGAGCCATGTGCCTGTTTGTCTATGATGCCATGATTTTACATGTTATTTTAGTACATATATACAGTAGATGGCTTTTTTCTGGATAATCTAAATGTTTCCCATTTATTCACTGTTGTCTCCAACCTGCAAGTTGCTTTTTAACTTTAATCACGTCACATATGGACACTTTAGGAATGCTTTTCAGCATCATTTGTCATTGTTCAAAGCAGTACAAATTTCCATTGCTATGGGTGGATGTAGCTCAGGAGGTAAAGGAAGTCATCTACTAATTAGAAGGTTGGTGGTTCGATACCTGGTTGCTCTACTCTGTGTGCCAAATTATACCTATGCAAGATACTGAACCCTAAGTTGCTCTGAGATGCATCCATTGGAGTATGAATGATAGATTGAAAACACTTAAGTAGAAAAAAGTTCTTGAATGAGGCATGTTGCTTTGAATGCTCAAGTAAAGTATGCTTTATATATGAACCAGTCCATCTGATTGTGCACAAAGTTTAAAGTCTGACTAAGGTAAAAAGAAGTTGGATGCATAAGTCAAGCTCTGGACTGCTCTCATCAGACTAATGTTTGTATCACATTACGACTAAAGACAGCCAATAGTATTGATTAAATCTATTTAAAACACAGTGAAGTCATAAGCCATTTCCATCTCTCTGCTGAATTTACTGTAATAAATGTTAGCGTTCTATACGGAAAAAAAATTAATATTGCTATGACTGAATGAAACGGTAGTTGTGATCTTGGGGAAGAGAGAAGAGAGCGAGTGGTAAAAGGCAAGGTCAAGTAGAAGAGAAAAAATGAATATGAAAATTAAAATGTAAATTTGTGGAGGAAGGATGGGTTGTGATGAATAAGGGGGTAGTGGTTAGCAGTTTTTCTGCTGGCCCTAATCTTCCCTCAACAGGGCCCAGATCGTGATTACTAACAGGAGGCCAGCACCCAAGATCCTTTGAAATGCATAGCAGCCCAATGTATAAATTGGAGGCATCCCAACTATGTGTCATCCCAGCAAATGACACATAGCCCTTGAGACCCTTGGTGCCCATCCAGGGGCCACAACACTACAAAGTAAATCTTGCACATCGGACAATTTCATTTTTGGCACAAGTCACCCAATACCTGGATCTTTTCACATGATAATGTCTGCTACAGAGGTGGATCATCATTTAAATTTTCTTAGCCTGGTTTTCTGTACTTATATGTAAGATTAGAATGCCAAACAGTGACAGTTAAAAATGTGTTTTTGATAACATTCTCATAAGTGTTGTGCAGTTGTTATTTAGAGGCCTAAATGTACTTTACTGCCAACACAGAAGTATATAGCCAAGGTTGGTGAAGAAATTCAGACCCAAATGCAGACTCACCAAAAAATTAATTAATTTAAAATACAAGATACCATAAATAACAAGGCCCAATCAGAAACAGTAATAAAAATAAAGTTCAGGAGAAACACATGAAAAACAAACAGAATAAATACCAAGAAACAGCACTACAGAACACAGAATCTATCTTTAACAACTGTAAACTCTGGCTAGGACGATCTACAAAAAGAAGATTGCAGCCAACAAAATACTTTAAAACTACAGTTGTGGCCAGAAGTTTAAACATAGTCATGGCATGAATGTCAGGATAATAATTTGGGCATTATAATTAATTTCTTCGAACTCTTCTTCTTCCAGTGTGTTATCAGTGTACAGGATAGATCTTTAATGTCTTTAAAAATAATAATTATGTGAACAAATTTTAATTTATTTTGGATTTTTTTATAATCCACACAGGGTCAAAATTAAAAATACAGGCTTAAATATATGACTACATCAGCACTAAATCTGGTTAACCCTCCTATCATCCTTGGGGTCAATTTGACCCCACTGAATGGGGTCAGATTGCGTTGGGTTCTTCACCCTTGAAGAACGTTTGTCATGGTTTAAGGACTTGTTTTTTATTCAGTGGTCAGATTGGAGAGCGCTGCAGCGATTGTTTAGCAAGGTCAATAAGGCTATCAAGAGAGACAAGGTCAACTCTTCTTATGAGAATATTAAGAGACATTTGGTCTATGATCAGCTCGCAGCTGGCCCGAAGACTGGTTTACCTTCTGCCATGTTCAGGGCGAAAATCATCAAAAACACTGATGACTGAAAAAAAAAAAAATCCAAAAACAAATGGTAGGTTGTCTATGTGTGTGTGTGTGTGATAATGGTATTATACGCATTGTTAAATAGAAATTAAAAACAAAAAAGAAAAACACAATGTATAGGCTTTTTTTTTTCTTTTTCAGTCATCAGTGTTTTTGATGATTTTTGGCCTGAACATGGCAGAAGGTAAACCAGTCTTCGGGCCAGCTGCGAGCTGATCATAGATCAAACTTTCATAGACCTTCCCATGCTCCTCATCTCTTAACCACCTTCCTAGTCGGCCTATTACAAAGTAACTAATGTCCCAACATGTCACTCTGCTCTCTGTGTTTTACTGTATTTAAAACTGGCTTATACTGACCCAGTCTCTCCACACTAATAAGCAGCCTTGTATTGAACAGGTCCATGAAAATAATATTTAGTGCTTTTCCCTCTCTGGGTTTATGGAATTTTTTCACTCACAGCGTGGTAAAAGAGGGTGATAGATGCTTTAATCTGGAGAGAGAAGGAAAGAAATGAGCAGAAGAGAATGAGAACTAATGACATCTGAAAATCTTTCCTAATTTAGGAAAAAAAATACAATTTCCGAAAACTGGTGACAGCGATAAGAAGGAAAGATAAATTTTTGCTAGGTTACTAGCATGATTGACAAAACCATGAAGTCAATATGCTAACAGGGATCTAGGTTGGAATATGGCCTTCTCCTCCTTCAATATCCGCTATTCCAGAACTAACACTTGAATGCAGCCCCCACATATAGATGGAAAGTGACACCATGATTGTGTACAGAGGCCCAGTCACACTAAGATGAGAGTGTCACTTCTGCCTAGCCCGATTGCCACATTCAGTGGGCATGGGTGCAGACAGTTAAATTGAGGGAGAAAAGGTCAGGAGCCAGTGGTCATCTGCTCTCCCGCTCTCTCCCCCAAATTACTTGTCCTCCAGGAGAGGAATGAAAACAGACAGGGCCTGGCCTAGGCACCCGGAGCTCAGGATATGATCTGCTAGACCAGCAGGCCCCAGGAGAGGGATGTGAAAGAGGTTATGGCAGTGAGAAAAAAAAGATGGTGAAGATGGAGGGTTGGGGTGGGCAATTTGCAATCAGGTATTTGAATGAGAGCGTAGAGGTAGTAAACGTGTCAGATTCAGATGAGTGCACAGAGTAGTGCTGCTGTATGAAAATGACAGAAGGTCAACAGAAGAGTGGAATCACAGAAAAAAGCAGCAGAGTGTCTGAATGCCAGGGGGAGGTTTCATTTCAGCTCTGGACTGTGGAAGAATACTGAATATTGTTTATACTCAACTATTCTAAATACCATTTGTCAAGCAGTGACAATCAGCCTTCTGTTTCCTAAGTTTCCCAAGAGTCTTTTTCTTCTAAGAAAAAAATGACAAACATCTGTTAAAAGCCTATTTTACAGCTGAACATTCACTTTTAGGCATCCTGAAATTGAAAGTTTATTCCTTTTTCTTTTTGCTTAAATTTTTCAGTAGGTTAGATGTGTGAATCCTAAAGGTTCCTTGTGGTGAGTGAGGGGTATCTTAAAAAAACAATGATGGTGGCTAAACTTGTCAAGTGAGACTTGATCTATTTGATGTACACAATCACATGGATACAGTGAGTTTCCAGATTGAAAAACATAAAGTTTGAATTTTGAATGAACTTTAACTTTACTTAGCAGTAAGAGTGAGCTGTTCTCTGCAATTCAATTCAAATCAATTTTATTCCTATAGTGCCAAATCACAACAGCAGTTGCTTCAAGGTGCTGCAGTGCACCTAGTCCTTCTCCAGATCTAAATCCTGTAGAAAATCTCGGGAGAGAGCTGAAACATCAAGTTGCCAAACACCAGGCAAGAAACCTAGAGGATTTGGAGAATTTCTGTAAAGAAGAGTGGGCCAAAATCCCTCCTGAGATGTGTGCAAATCTGGTGACCAACTAGAAGAAACATCTTATAGCTGTGCTTGTCAACAAGGGTTTCTCCACCAACTACTAAGTCATGATTTGCTTGGCAATTATTTCAGTCAATGACATGCAAATTACTTAAATAATAATTTACCACAGTGTACATATTAACCATTGTAAAATAAGCCATCAAGTCCTAGTGGATAGATAAGACTGAATCTAAAGCAGATTTGGCCTGCCTACTAACCCATTCATGCATTCCCTTACTTGCTTTTCTTACTTACAAATGATCTTCTTATGGCCTCTGACAGTGGAATCATCTCTGTGCTTGTCCTGCTAGACCTCAGTGCAGTGTTCGATACTGTTGACCATAATATCTTATTAGAGTGATTAGAGCATGTTGTAGGTATTACAGGTACTGCGCTGCAGTGCTTTGAATCATATCTATCTAATAGACTCCAATTTGTTCATGTAAATGAAGAGTCCTCTTCACACACTAAGGTTAATTATGTTCCACAGGGTTCAGTGCTAGGACCAATTCTGTTTACATTACACATGCTTCCCTTAGGCAGTATCATAAGAAGGCATAGCATACGTTTTTACTGCTATGCAGATGACACCCAACTTTATCTGTCCATGAAGCCAGATAACACACACCAATTAGTTAAACTGTAGGAATGTCTTAAAGACATAAAGACGTGGATGACCTCTAACTCTGTGGAGGACCACAAGAGCCACACAGATCGAAAGAAAGAATTATGTGCTTAAATAATGAATTGTACAATAAATTATGGATTTGTAAATTCATTTACGAATTCATTTTTTAAAATTATTTTATTTATTCAAACATTACTAAAGTAACTTATTATTTAATAATTTAATTGAAAATAAAAACACTATTTTTTAATCAATTTTAAAAAATGAATTATACTTAAAATTGAAAATGAATTTCACAAAAAAGAATTAAACTCTCAAAAAAAACCTCATTTCAAAAACCATTTTTGAATTCCAAATTAAAAAACCCAGAATTTCAAAATTGTTTTAAAAACACAATTTAAAGAAGAGAAATAGAGAAATAGATTCAAAATTCAAAGATTTATTTCTGAAATTTAAAATGGTGATTCCACTCCTCATATAAAAATCCATTTCCCTTTCCTGTTAGCTCACAGATTAGCTATTATATTAGCTATTGGATTATCTTTGGGATTAACTACTGGATTAGCTATCAGATTAGCTATTGGATTAGCTATCTCATTTCTAAAATCCCAAAGCAATGCAAATTAGCCATGCGGCGTGATGTAAAGAGCTCTGTGATTGGTTGGACATACACAGGCTGGCTACCTGGATTTTTATACACTGCTGTTTGTGCTCATAGTTTTGCACTGCTAAGAAGTGCGTGTGCTTGTACAAAAGCCATTCAGCCTTGGGATTTACACTCTGCCTGACACGGATATGTGAAGAATGAAGGGACTCTGCAGTGAAACGTAGAGCTGAACCTCCGAGTGCGTGCCTGTGAACTCAGCCTGACCAGCTGTTGAAGGCTAATGCTAGCATCACCGCATGCAGCCCCACTCTATTAAGATCATCTTAGTTTATGAAAATATTACCTCCCAGCTGTACTAGCTAGCTACATTTTTTGTAAGCTGACATGGTCTTCACAAATAAAGCTTGAAGTAGCTCGAACTGTTAGAACCAGCACTGAGCCCTGTTACATTTATACAGTGTTAGAGCAATGGCTGCAACCTACAGCCTCTAAACTCGTGATTAAAATGCTGTCCGTAAACACATCAGTTGCCCCATTACTTTCTGCTACTTAGAGTTAAAAGAACTGAGACAGGGTGATTAAAATAATAGCTGTCAGTTCTCTCATTCCTTATATTATCTCCAGTCTCAGCAGAGGGCAGTGACACTATTAATTTAACCCCAAAAGTTGATTCTGTTCATCTGGACGTACCCTTTTTAGTGACCAAGTCACTTGGATGAGTGACGAAACATTTCTCCTACTAATAAAGGTACATCCAGATGAAAGGAATCAATTTTTAAGATTTCCTTACCTGGATGATCAAGCATGCATAAAGACCCTATTGATTTAGGTTCATAAGCGAGTGCACACATTTCTGACTTCTTATCACTTAGATTTCTGAATCTAAAGAGTGAATGCATTTAAAGCAGGAACTGCACACCTAGCCATCAAAAGTTTGGTAAAGTACTGTAAAGTTTTGTAAGGTCCTGTTAAAAATCACACAAGCATCACAGCACATCTGGCATATATAGTTCCATTTGTACAGTACATTGTTGAAATTATAAACTATATATTCCAGTTATCCACTTATCAGTAATTTTTGAGTAAATGGATGTCACTGATAAATCAGTGGTGAAATTCCCCTGCAAGTGCTTTGAAGGAATTTTTTTTGTAGAATTCATCAGCAGCTGTGGAGGGATGTATTTGAATATCTTCTGTTCTACTTTTCCCAACCTGGAAGCTGAGGATGGCTTAGTCCTGACAAGGACACAAACCTCAGTGCTTATCATGACGTTACAAACGTAGCAACTCCAGAGAGAGATTAATGACCATTGATTAAGATCCAGAAATCTGTCCCTTTCTGGCAGCTGTGGCAACTTATAATAAGAAAGTTTGCATTCTTAGAACAATGTTGGGTCATGTGTGATGTGTCATCATATTAGGATATTAGATTTTGACCAAGTGTTTTGATCTGTGATCAAATATGGCAACTTTGTGTTGTGCTGCAAGTTAAACCCATTTTCCTCATGAGCACAACATCTAACAACTCTCCTTAAAAAAGTTGATTGAATTCAACTGGACACAATCGTTTTCAGTGGGAGAAACATTTCATCACTTATCCGTGACACTAGAGAAGTCACCTGGCTGAGTGATAAAACAATTTTCCATGGAAACATCCAGAGGAACTAAACTTTTGGGCATATCCTTGCCTGTAATTCATTCATCAAGAGATTTTTTATATATACATTTTTTTTTACAGTTATTGTTTCTCTTGGCTTAATTTCAGCCTTTGCAGCATCTCTCCAAAGAAAACTACTGTAAACTTTTTGCCAATAATCAGACAAAAAGATTATTGAGCCAGGAGGTATTCCTGAACTCAAACAGTGAATTCACATCAGACTGGAATTCATAGGATAAAAAGAAATAATGCCTAAGATAAATGACTGTGTTCTGCTGAATGTTTAACTAAACAAGTTTTGTATCATCCCTCTCTCTTTTTATATATATAACCCCTTCCCCGGCAGAAGGGGTTACATGTATAGGGTAAGGGACCTATGGAATCTTTGATACCCAACATCCACATTGACGGTGAAACAACTAGCAGCTCAGTGTTCACAGCTAGAGAATGACGAAGTATAACACACATGTTATGGCAAGGGGGAGCCAGGACGACAGATCAGGGGGGAGATATCATCACCCCACCCGAGACTGGGTACCAAGCCCCAAGTGCAATTGAAGATAGATCATTGAGTGCGAGAGGAACTGACCTGAAAGGTAGGATCATGGGGAAACTTGAAACCTGGATCCTCCATAGCCGGTTACCAAGACTATGTGATGTACCCTCAGAAGATCTACTAGATAATGTGAATGCATCACTATGGATGATATCTACCGCCACCATTACCGAGGCTAACCAGCTGATCTACACCATGGCAGCAGTGATCAGTGAGATGCTTGGCTATACAAGTTGAACAGCCACAAGGAGCAGTATCCTCCATGGAAAAGGCCAAGGATAAGGCCAAGATCAAGGTTGCACGGAGGGAGGTTAGCCAACTGTCGGAGTTACAGAAAGGTGCGATGAAGAAGGTGCCTAAGAAGTACAGCAAGCTGTCTATACCTGAGGCCTTGGAAACTGCCAAGGAAAGACTCACAGCCTTGGCCAGTCACTTGAAGAGGTACACCAGCGAGATAGAAGGCAAGAGAATAAACCAGCTATTCTCCCCAGAACCAGCCAAGGTGTACTCTCAGTGGCAGGGGAACAATATGAGAACAGCACCACCAAGGCTGGAGACGGAGCAATACTGGAAGAGCATATGGGAGAAGGACGCAACCCATAACAGCAATGTTCAGTGGCTAGTGAATCTAAGAGCAGACCACAGCACCCTCCCTGAATAGGATCCAGTAACCATCACAGTGGCAGACATCCAAGAAAGGGTCTCCAGTATGAAGAGTTGGACAGCACCAGGCCCTGACATGGTTCATGCCTACTGGCTGAAGAAGCTGATTGCACTCCATGAGCGTCTGGCAGCACAGATGAACCAGCTGCTAGTTGATGAGAGACGCCTAGAA
>VVHJ01011524.1:11461-29044 GCA_015107715.1 Tylochromis polylepis
GCAGTGGGATCCAAAAAGTCAAAGATTACATAGCCCGTGCATATGGTTTTCAATGGTCACTTCAAATCCGATAGAGCACTTCTTCAAAATACAGTACCTCTGAGCAGCACCTAATACATTTAAGATAAATAATGCAGGTCTGGAGATGTGTGTTTTTCAGATTGAGATGTTGTGTTCTGAATATTCAGAAACTGATTTCAAGGCTCTGTCTGGAGTCATCTCCATAGTAACTCCTAATAAGACTCATGGGAATTGCAGTACTTAATGGTTTTTAGCAACTGAAAAATTTACATTTCATACAAATGAAGCTGGAATATTTATAAATGGCATCTGTTAAATAACCCTCTGGTATGATTTACTCCTACAAGACTCTAATGTTATTATTAGCTCTCTACATTAAAGCATTTAGAGGCCTAGGTCGATTTAAAACCCTAAAGAGATTTTTTCCCTCCTCGTTTGAGGCTGTTGGACATTGAGCAGTGATTTTTGTTCGCTTGTAGTCTAATTGGAACCAACACATCAGCTGATAATTATGCTGAAGTACTGACCACAGGCGCAACAGTTCTATGAGCAGATTGAATGAATTAACACAGCCAGCTGGAAGGCAAAAAAAAGATGGCATTAATGGCAAAATAAACAGTGAATGAATAAAACCACTCCAGCTTTTAAATTAAATAAATGCTCAAGATAACGGCTGAAAATTCACTTTAATGAACTTCTGTGTCATTTCCACCATCCATATTCTAGACTATGTATATAAGATATAAGCCTTGCTAATCTTGACAGTTATTAGACAGAAAAGAGTTTTAAAAATGCATATGTTAAAACATTTTACAATGTGCCTGATGAGAATGTATGAAACAAAAAGCTTTACAGTTTGGTGAAAACTTTGGTGAAACTTTATATTAAGTGAGGACAGATGTGCCCCATCTTTTGATTTACTGCATTAATTACAGTTTTAGTTATGCTTTATTCAGCTGTTTTTTTTGTTTTGTTTTTCTAACCCATTATATATTTCAAAACAGTCACATTCTATTTGAAATGAGACAGATCCTGTGATTTGTGGGTAGTGAAAAAAGGGCCAAGGTTCAGCCTGGGTTCAGCCTTTGCATTTTACAAGTTTTGATGCAAGAATGGGGGGATCCTTATATTGATCAAGGTTCTCACACCTATTCAGTGGCACGGTTGAGAAACTGGAGTTTTATCCTGCTTATGTAGTATGTATTGAGTCTGCAGGAAGCACCCATGAGCTTATTGTCGGAGTGCTTCTCTCAAGTGCTGCACATTGTTAAAATGTCACAGTCCTGCCCCTTTTTGACATTGGTCATGAGAAGTGGCACTGATGAATGCAGCAGTGTTCCACAGAATTAAATATTTCAAAACACAGTGAACATAAAAAAAATTGATGTAGCCCCCATGGTGTCACCCATTGGTTCCTGAAGTCTTGTTTTGAGCCCCGAGTGGTTCAAAACAGGACATTTTCATAGTTGCTATCTTGGTGTCTTGAAAGCAACTGTGATGGGTAGCTCAGACTGAATTTGCATGCCTATTGACTAATGATTTGCAACCAATACATTGTTAACCACCTTCTTTCTGACTTTCAAAATGAATATAATTTACAAAATGGACTTAAAATTCATTTAGTGTGTCCCCAAACTAGGAATTTTCTTTTAGCAACCAAACTATCACCCTCATTAAAGAGATTTTTTTTAGGAACATCCACACTGGCTTGATTTTTCAGACTTCTCCCACTTTTTCAGGGTGATTTCTCCATGTGGATTCCATGCACACATGGTATGCTGCCATTTGAGTCTCAAATTGTGAGTTGAAGCTGATGTGGGGTTCCTTTTTGGTAACATCTAATTCTAGGCACCCCTTAGGAACTTCTCTGTCATTTATGTATGACAACTAGCTGAATGGCAGCTTGCACCAACTCTGAAGTTTGTGTCCGTACCACATAAAGCCCTACCGACTCCAGCTTCCTTTACATTCAACATTAACATCCTGAAGGGAAACATTTTTCATGCCAAGCTGCAGCACAGAATGCAAACGTAAAGCACAATAGCTTTGTGATACAAAATACAAATCAGAGCCTGGCTGATATATCGAGAGAGATCAAAAGAAAACTTTGAAATGGGAACTGGCAGTGGGGGGTGGGGGACAATGGGGCAAAGAGAAAATGAGAGGGAAAAAGGTTGTCATTTAGCAGCAAACCTGTATGTGTGGGGCTCAGCAGGACTCTGATGGAGTTTCCTGACTGTCTGGGAGCCATCTGTATCTTTACGACCAGATTGATGAGCACACTGCTTCTCATTTTTGAGTCAGATCTGCCAGCCACTAAAACCAAGTTCTGGCCTATTTACATCTTATTACAGAGAAACAGAACATCCTTTTCCTTCATACATCCAAACAGAATAAACACAAGAGTTGATATATATTCATTTCCCTGCAAGATCAACAAGATATCAACAAGAGCAGATATTGATTTATCCTCATATCACCCCTGTAATTGCCCACCTTGCTGCCAATCATTTTGATGCAATCCCCTTTTGTTCCAACCAATCATCTGAGTCAAATTCCCCTGCTGCTCTGTAACATTGATCGACTCCAGCTTGAAGTTTACCAAAAACACTGAGAGGTGAGTGGTCATCCAAGTAATCAGGCCTGGAAGAAATGCTCGATGTCATGGGTTGCCAACTGACCCTAATGAGATCATATATATATATAAATGGACTTGCACATTGATTTCATACCATGAATGAAGCATTGGACATGGTTTAGTTTGCTCATTTATGGTTCCAGATGAGTAAAAAAAAAAAATTCCATAGATCAAGTTTTGGTGGGATAGCTGCGGTTTTGGACTTTAGTTGATATTTGCAGCAACTGAATGAGGAACTGTGGCATTCCTGAGAAACAGAAGATCTAGTCAGAGACATTTCACTCCAGGCATTTTTTAAAGAAAATTTCTAGATGTTCCCTGGATTTCAGGTTTGTAATGTCAAATTTAATGTGAACATAGGAAAAAAAACACTTATATGTTAAACCAGTCATCTGTAACTGTAATATTATGATTGCATTCCTTTTACAAAATAAGTAAACAAAAAAAGAAGAACAGGGAAAAAGCAGAAATTAATAGTGAATAGTCAAAACTCACTCAAAACTCGAGCTGACTTCAATCTGGTTAATTTGAGCTAATATTAATGTGTTTCCTAAATAAGATGTCTTGTTTGTTAATGGACAAAAAATGTTGCCACCATAATTGACCTAAGTCTTTTGGTTTCTTAGTCAGATCAATAGAAAACCTGACCTAACACAATATATTTAGCTGCTTATTGTTTAAGATGAAACAAATCAGACCGAAAGGAACTTGAGGATACTAATGAGAACCAAATGGGTCCAAAGATATTTATGGTGATTTTCAAACTAAAACCTAAACAGAACCAAATGGAGACAAAAGCAGTGCTGACAGCAGCCACCAGTTAATGCGTTTCATTTTTTCCTCTGCTTTGGACAGATTAGTCTCTCCATCTGTGTCAAAAAAATACATTTTTCTCCTGCAGTGATGACAGCGACACACCAGGTGATCATCTTGAATCATTGCAGTTATATATTGACAAGGCAGACCAGTGACCGCTCAGCTCAGGCATCCAATCACCTCTTGACTGTTTGACAATTAAAGAAAAAATAGACAAACAGGCATCATAGTTACAGCATACAGCATATCTATGTCAAGGTTAGCCTTCCCTCCTTCACCATTTCATTTGTGCTCCCCTGATGATATGAATTGAATTTACTCAATATCCTTCTTCCTCCACATTCTCACAAAAACAACTCCCCTTTTTCCATTAATGAGGTAATTAATAAAACCATCTCCTCCTTTTCCCCATCTTTTCTTATGGAGTGAGAGGGGGAGGAGAAGAAAATAATAAGACGAAAGCAGGTCAAGCCTCAAGAGAGGGAAACAAAGAGAGAAAGAATGAAAGCTTTGGTGCAGTATTCAAGTTAAAATGCAGGTCGACATCAGTGACGAACAAGATACACATCAGTATGTTTGGGTAATATATGCAAATTTGTACATAAGTATGATAATCTGCTGCCGGAGGTGACACAAATCCCACATGTCCTACTTACTGTAAAACAACATGAAGAAATACTGCAATAAAAGTAACAGAAATGAAGATAACATTAATTAAGATATCATTAAGAACTCCAAAGGCTAGGGATGACGGATAATTTCATCTTAAAATGTCTTTCTCAAAAAACAGTCCAAAGCCCAAATATATTCAGTCTGTTTTCATAAATAAAGGATAAAAGCAACTGATCAAAGAGATCATTGTTTTTTCCCTCAATTTACTCAACTACTGCAGAGTCTGTTTGGGAGGAGTGAAACCACTCTAAATCTCCTAAACGTATCGCAAACAAGTCCATCCATCCATACATTCTCTACCGCTTATCCTTTTCAGGGTCGCGGGGGGGGCTGGAGCCTATCCCAGCTATCTTAGGGCGAGAGGCAGGGTACACCCTGGACAGGTCGTCGCAAACAAGTCATGAAGTTGAATTGTTTTGAAAAGAGCACAGCTATAAGAAAACTGCCCATCTGAAGTACCTGAATGAATGACTGAACTTATTTCATGGAACACAAAAGACAAAAAAGAAATAATGAAAATAAGCTGGACATAATAATATGTCCAACTATTTTTGTGAGAACCTCTTTGAGATCAAAACATGCCTGTTTGAGGGTTAAGACTTTGTTTTAGGGTTAATGATTCTGATTAGGATTTAGGACTGAGTTATGATGGTAACAGAGAACAACTTTTAGTAAGAAATATATCCATCCACCCATCTAGATAGATTCTTAGGTAATTATTAGTAAGACACTAACTTTGATTATACCCGTATACAGTATATATGTTGACTAAATATAAGAAGCACTCATCACCCTAGAAGTGCTGCATAAAGTCCTCTGTTGTTTTTTTACAGATCCTGCTAAAGTTAGGGAATAATCTTGTTAATGTCATAATGATGTCAAAAGGGTTCTCTCTACTTAGACTTTTAATAGAACCCTGGTGCAAACTGAGGATGTGGAGTTTAGCAGATTAGAACATGTGGCATTCAATGGGTAGGAAGGAGAACAATAAAGATTGTAGTAGCTGCATTATAGTGAATGGCCCAGAACATGCTGTGCATTCCTTTCTTTCTTAGAACAAAAAAAAAACAACAACAAAAAGCTTTCAGGAGAACTGAATAAGGAAACCTTGAAGAGCTTAGGAAAGGGTTAAGGTATAAAGTGTTAATGTAGGTAGTAAGGGAGGATAGAGGGCATTTGTCCTAAATTGCTAATGAAGTATTAATTGAAAACCAAATGTATATAAGTGCTTACTTAACATTAACTTAACAACTTAACATTTGTGTAGCTTATATTTACAGTTTCTCTTATGGGAGATGAATGCAGTATTACGTCTTCAAGCTCATAACTCAACAATCCATCTCCATCTGGATGTAGGGTGAGATGTTGCTTGAGTGTTTTCAGTCGATTAAAAACCATGAGCTTCAGCTCTATGGGCTGCAAAGGAGAAGCTGAAAATGACAAAATTACAGTACTTTACAGTGAAGAGTGTGCTTTAATGGCCTGCTGTGGATGAGTTAGCTTCCCGTAGCGAGGGCTATTAGCAAGTGGAGGTCAACATGAAAGATACACACACACACCACATACACCACCCACCACAAGTGAGGCTGAGTTGTAAGCCAACATTATATGAAAAATTCTTCTTCTCTTTAAGAAACTAGGTTTCCATACAAATATAGTATAAATGTCGATAAACAGCTGTTGGTACTAAACCACTGAAGACTAAAAGGACACAGTGAGATGGCCATCAAGCTAACTGCAGATCTCCAGAGCAAAAGGACTACAGTCACTAGCTACAGTCAAAGATAGTGGAATTAGATTAGAAAAACCGTTGAATTATATCACAGACTTTTACCATTAAGAGAATTTTACTAAATCAACTGTGGATAGCACTGTTCTGGATGGAATAAAAAGATGAAAAAAAAATCCATTCAAATTTGTCAGCAAAAGAATACATGGCAGCCCGCCCAAGTAAAATCTATATATGGGAAATCCTACGGTCTTCTAGGCAGGTGGCTGTCCAACACTTGACCAACAGCTTTGTAGACCTTTTCGCTTCACCTTGCATATGTTCGTTCTCATCTCATCTCTGTCCATTAAATCCACTGGAAAAAAACGTTCCCACATACTGTGCGCATCTGTTTTTAGTCTCTGCCAACATTATGAATGACACAGCAGTGTAGCAAGGATGTTTTTTTATCTGACCATCTGAGCACACCATTGAATACCAAAGCCTTTAAAATCGACTCATATCAACATGAAGTCCTAAAAAGCTGCTGCAAATGAGCTGCTTCATGCTGTGGCGGCACTGTGCAGACATGAGCTGTGAGTACAGTATGATGCCCATACCCCCATTTTCAATTAAGCAACTGATGACACATAAATGCTACTTTTAGAACATAGCTTCCCCTCGACTGTGAGTGGTGAAAGAAGATATAAAAGCTCCTTTTGTTAAAGCAGCTACAGTCGGTACATTTATCTCAACAGTGGATGTGTGGCCAGATCTCAGCTAGCAAAAGGTGGATTGCCTGCTTCAGGCAGGATGAGTTGGTGGAGTTGAAGTTTCTCGGGTTCTTGTTCAAAAGTGGCCTAAGAATAAAGCAAGCCCCACCTATGGCCACAAGCTGACTGAAAGAATAAGACTACTGATAAAAGTAGTGGAAATGTGTTTCTCCCAAAGGGTATCTTGGCACCCAATTGTCTTTGGGAAAACAAATGTATGCCTTATGAATTATCTGAGCATATATGCAACTCATCCTCTTTCAAATATTTCTCTGTTTTGGGCTTTCTTTGAAAAGAGACCACACATTTCAGGAGATTTATACTGATCTAATCAACCAGACTATCTGTCGATTATGCAGAAATATGAGGCACTTCTTTTTGGTGTTTTAATCTGGCCAAAAATTCCATTAGGCACATACTCCTTTTATTGCAGGTAGCCTATGTCGTTATCATATTGCACTGTACTTAAAGTCATTAGGAGGAGGACATTGCAATGGCACAGAGCTCTGTAAAGTCTTTTTGAGAGCTCTCAGGCCATTTTAATGGCCATGAGTCTGCCTCACTGCCAACGTGGCATCAGAAGCAAATCTCATCTCGACAAGAACGGCAAAAGTTCCAACTCTTCACTTTAATGACTCACAGGATTGAGGGGGAAGCAGCAACATATAGTAATTAACCTACTGGAGAGAGAAAGAGTGCGAGTGAGCGAACAGGGGACCAATCCAAATCTGAGTAGGAGAAGAAGAAGGAAGTTAAAAAAAAATTTTTTTAAAAACAATAAAAAGGGAGCGCCACATCCTTGTTCAGCCACATGATGAAAGGAGAAGCAAAGGAGAGGAGGAGGAGAAACACTTCTGACAATACAGAAAATTGGTGTTGATGCCAAGAGGTACAACCAAACGCCCAGTTCTATGATGCAACCCCTCTCTAAACTGATTAGACTAAAACCTACTTGTCTTTTGTGCTTTTACTCTGAGGATGAGTTGACTTACATCTCCCAGAGATATGCTTAAACCAGATAAAAATACTAAGTGTGACAAGCTTTCAAAATCCAAAAGAATGTGTGACAAGGGCATAAAGTGGGAAAGGGTCATGGGCACCTGCTCGCTTCTACTCACTTACTGGACCAAATCTATCTTCAAATTCAACTGCATCACAATATTTTTTTTCTACTGATTTAACTGTGCATGCTTCCAAAACCCCTATGAGAATGAACTGTGTCACATGCCAGTGTGTGGTATTTATATGTCATGCCAACTTGTTAAAAAGTAACGCATGCTGGGTATTATTTCCCTGCTTTGAGCTACAAGAGACACATCTGCATCACACTGAGATGCATGTAAGCTACTAGATGATCATCTTTGATAGCGAAGAGACACTTCCACCAAATTTAAAATAAAATTTAATCATGGATGATGATGATGATGAGCATTTGGATCAAGACTTTTCAAAACGAGCAAACAAACTATCAGGGACTTGATATCTGCCTCACATCTGCAACGTGATGGGTGATCTGAGACATTCTCTTGGCTGAAGTGGACCATTTTCAATTTTATCTTTCTGTCATATGATGGCATTTGTTTTTGCCACTGAGGGACCTTCAACATGCACTTTTATTGAGAAAACTGTAACCCTCATTCTACATCTTCCCTGTGCTACTATGTTTAAAACCTAACCATTGCTCTATATCTAGCTATTAAGTTGCAGGTCATTATATATGACGTCCAACTAATTCTCCAGACACTAATGGTGTTTCTTTTATAGCAGTGCAGTAGAACCACTTCAGTCAAGACATGGCATATTAAGTCCTGTTTAACTTTAGATGTCAATTAGCTAGCTAGTTCTAAATGTAATAAATCCCCTAGAACTTCTAAATCCTCTGTTTGTGAATGCATTGAGGTACAGCTTTATTATAACATCTCAAACAGCCATATTTTATCAAACAAGAATTTCACCTGCTCTCAGTACTTGTTGGCCTTTGGGAATTGAACCTGGAAAAGGCTACTGAAGTCAGATTTAACAAGCAGAGACTGGTAGTACTTTGGCTAAAGCAGGTGTAGCACCAGGTATACTCCACTCTTTCCAGTTGTTTATTATAGCCTGTGAGTGATAAAGCACACAAAGCTAATCCTCTGCTGTATCTTTCACTTGTGCACCAGTGTAGCAATGAGGCAGCCACATTGACCAACAACTGATAGCTGCAGGCCACAGTGCAATGAGATATAAAGTATCATCCTGCTGCTAACGCAACACTTTTCAATACAAATAAGTCATACAGTAGGTGCCCATTTTATTCCAGAGAGTGGAAAAGGTTCTTTCACTAAAGAAAAGCAAACCATGTTTCTTTCTCCTGCTCAGCATGATGCCACTTTGAATTCAGGACTAATGAGTTTGTGATTTTCAATTTAAATCTTTCAACCTCCCCGAAGGGATTCATTTGCTGATGCAAAACCAGCTGGTTTTCTATATAGCTAAATTCTTGTTTTCATAGCTTCTACATGAATAATGGAATAATTCTGCATCCCGTAATATTTGCTGCAACACTACCACCACACTGACAGCCAATTAAATTTCATTTACAACTGATGCTAATCCTATAACAACACCAACAATGAAATTCATTTTGGCATTTTTCTATTTCTATTTCATTCTATTCTTCTTATGCCTCCATTAGTAAATGTAAAAGCTGCATGTGTGTGGAAGGGCTGAGTCTAGCTTCTTGCAAGTTAGTTTTTATTCCAAATAGTCTATCTTAGAGTAGAACATAAGAGCTATTCATCAAGCTACCCTCACTTTCTTTCTCCAAACAGAAGGACTGTACTTAGGTTAATGTGGCAGGGTGTGGTTTGTGGCTCAGCTGCAGGGGAGGGGTAGAGCAGTGAGTTCAAGGGGCAGGTGCCAGGGGAGGCTGGTGACACACCTGATTTTCATCATACTAATCACGCTTTCCCCTATTGCAGTGGCTGCTGGGGACTGGGCGGCAGCAGTGCAGACTGTAGAGCAGAGCTGGGCTGAGCAGGAGGGAGAGCCGGAGCGGACCCGAGCGATCAGCTCTGGACAGTGTGTAAATAAACGAGAATTCAGTGTATGTGTGTTGGGGTCAGTGTAACAAAGTGTTACAGTGACACATTTGTTACAGTGACACATTTAATATATGTCAATATTAAATATGTACAATTGTGGGCTGTTGCAGAAAAACTTCTGTCAAGACAGAATCTGTTCTTGTGAGACTGTTCTCCTGAAAAAAAAAGAAAATTAAAAAAAAAAATACTACAGCCTATAGTTATGGTTTAAATTAAGCAAATTCTGGCAATGAATGTAACATGTGTGCTGCTGTTTAATGGACCTCCTCACCCATCTAACATCAAAATGTAGCTTTTGGGCATTTGTAACATTGCAAAATTGTTTATTTGACTCCAAACCATCTTTTCGTATACCAAAAAAGTAGTTCTGGTCACAAAATCTAACCAAAAAGAGAATGAAGAATCTCTCCATACCCTCTCAAACACAAAACAGCTGTGCTTTTTATTTATATTACAGTAATCCTCATCTCTGCAAATTCAAAGAACTACATGAACACACAAAAGCACAGGATCGTGGCTTTACTAAAATCAAATAGGCTTTAATTTATCACCCATTTTTCTTTCCAAGATGCTGTCAGATTGTAAAAGAAAGTGCTGTATTAAGTGAATAAATACTGAGAGACTAAAATAAAGTCCTTTTAGAATTCAGTCATACCAATCTGCAGTAAACCTAAAATTCCTCTCGGCAAGTCATTGTTAAATTAACTTCTAAAATTGACTTCAGTTATAATGGTCACCTGGACATAAAAACTTCACACTCACCAGTCAGATCTGATGGGGAAAAAAATGCTTCTAAGCTTTGCTGACTTTGCTCCATATTAAGGTTGAAAAAAAATGTGTTTCCCCCCAGAAGTTCCACTTCCATTACCATTGTTTCTGTAAACATGAATACATACAATGGGATAAAATGCAAAATTGAAGCGATAGAAACTGTGCTTGTTTTTTGACAATAAAAAAAGTTTATTTCAAATCCTGCACAAAAACAATGAAAGCACCAGAAAATTCCCCATCCCGTTATTACACCCAAACCCATGGTCATTTCAATTTCAAGCTGAATTGAGTTCTTGACCCCAAAAACATCGCCTTAGGATTTACTATCAAGTCTCTATTTCTATTAGTGTCGCAGTTCAGGCTTGAAAATACACAGCAAATGTATCAGAATTGTCTTACCACCAAAACTGAGTTAGTTATACTTTGACCCAGCAGAAATCCAAATATCACAGAGGTGTGTTGAGAGCTTGGAAATAATCCATTGCCGGGAGTGAGAACAGCTAACCGAAATCTGAGCCAGAATGACCGTAAAACCAGATCAAAGGGGCACGAAAGCTCATTTTGTTATAATGCTAAAGAGGTAAAGGTAATAACTGTACATTAGAACTTATTAAACATAAACCCATATAGTGAGTTTCAGTGAAATATTCAGCCCTGCAGCAAAATTCTTAGTGCCCCAAGTTGGAGCTTCATAATTAGCGTTAGACTGTGCTGTCACCTTCTCCAGAGAGGCCTGGTCCCTCCTTTAGCTCCATTGCTCTTCTCCTAGAACACACAAATACCTCGTAATACATTTCCAGTGCAAATTAATTTCCAACATGACTCCGACCTGACTCAACTTGCTTGTCAGATTCAAGCTGTTAATGAGCCCTGATGTCTTTTTCACAAAAGCATGGGAAATACTGATATAGTTAACACATGCATGACTGCCACCTCCCTGAACCTCCACACATATACAGCTAATGACACGAAGCACTGCAGCTCAGAGTCACATTTATTGGGAGTGTTGATTCAGGCCCTGCCGAAGCCTGCTGGAGGCATCCATCATCAGTGTTACCATTCATGTAGAACAAGAAATAGCCACTTTCATCACTTCCTGTGTAGTCAAAAATAAAGTGGAAATCAAATAACATGACAACAGAAGCCTGTGTGTCCAGTAAATGAGGCCCTCTCTGTTTGTTTTGGGGTTTGTTTGTTTTCTCATCACAAAGGAAACTCTGATCAAATTGTGCAAATTTCCTATGAGAACATTTCCTACACACAATATTTGTGAAATTTTAAACAGCAGATGAATATGGTCTCATTTGTTTTAAGGTGTAATCATTTAGTGGTAGACTGGGAACCTGTCTAGTTTGCACCCTGCCTTTCCTCCTTGACAGCTGAAGCCTATCCCATTCATTTAGATGAGAAGAAGAAAAATTGATGGATGGTTTCTTTAGATAAATCCTTGATCTTATACCCAAGCACTTCTAGAATTACTGGTGCAGTTGCATATATGAGTTCAATGGTTTCAGGTATCCTGGTAGTGGGGATAGTGCATAGAGCAGTGTTCACAAGCATCTCCACTATTGGGACCCACAATCTTCATCCTCAGCTCAATAGATGCATCTGTCACTGCAGGTGGTGGGCATCATCTAGTTCAGTTACACTGCTCTCTACTACCAGAGTTGGCTCATTATGTCCATTCTGCTCACTATTGTTTCCTTCTTTTCCTTCTTCTTCACTCACTTTTGCTGTAATAAGGCAGCTCCATTAATAAAAAAAATAGAAAATACTAATAAGTCACACACACACTTGCGCAGCTTGATTGTTGTACATGTAGATCTTTGTCTGAAGGTTCCACACCAATATCTGACTGTAACAGATGATTTAGATTCCAGAATTTGCTTAACATGCCAATAAAAACAATTAAAAAAATATGTAGCCACGAGATGTCAATCAAATTTTATTTCCCTGATGTAGCGACAACCTACAGAAACCAGTATTTTTATTTTTTTCAAATGAGCCATGCATTGTGGCCACACATTTTTATATAAGCTTCCCCCAGTTTCCTCCCAGTATCTGGATGTGTTTGAGTCAATGAGCAGGCTCGTGCCAGCATCTCCACAAGCCGCTGTGTGGCTCACTTAGCTGAGTTGGCATCCTACTGTTGTGACCTAAATATAAGCCTACTGCCTGTCTGCCAGCTGCTGCACTCTGATTGGCTGGGAGATGACATGAGAGAGAAGGTGGAGGAGGGAAAGGACAGAATGATATCTCCTTCCACCCTGAAGAAAGAGGGGAAAATGCCACTATGTGCATATTTGTCAATATATCTTAAACTGTCTGCTGAAAGACTCAACATATGTGAATTCCTATTGGTATACTTAAATTTATTTATATTTATTTATAGCCCTTTACAGACGCACTAGCGTAACATTATGTGTTTACTCCTATAATTCCTTATGCCACCAGTGGCACAGGCAGCCTTTTAGACTGCAGCCATGGATTGTCACACTGTGAAATACAGAGCTTTCTTAGCTGCTAAGTTAATGTCAGGCCTCAGACTGTCAAAAGTCTGTCAAAAGACTCAGCCAAAATTCATGACAGAGGCTTCATTCAAAATTTTGTTTGATAGTATGAAAAACAAGGAGTTTCCATGAACCTAAATCCACAAATGATAAATCTCAATCTAGCCAAAATTCCTCTCTTGTTCCTGAGGATTCCTACAATGAGCTTTGGAAATCTGAGTTCTGAGGCAATCATACTTCCCCTCTTTTATCGAGAATACCAACTCCTGGCAGGCTGCCTTAAGCTCTTTGAACATCTGAAATTCTTACCAAGCTTTCTCCAAGATAACTGACAGCTGTTGCTAGATAGCCTAAAGAGATGATGACTACTGCATTTCAAATTTGTTCACTACTGTCTACACTGAGTAAAACTGATCACAGACCTCTCTACTAAAACACAAATTCTTGTGGGAGACATTCTTTACGGTGACAACTGAAAGACCAAATCTTTCTACAAAAGTCAACTTGAAGTTGTTATATGATGTCTTTTTTTGGGAATATCATAATAAAAGTGAAAGAAAATATATTTCAAACAAATTCAAGCTCCTGAAATTTCATGTTGAACTTCAGCTACACTTTTGAAATTCCATATTTCCGAAGTCATAGCAGCAGATATTTGGCCTAAAGACATTTGAATGACATAGCTTAAGTCATTCTCCAGATAAAGCTATTTGAAAATGGCTCCACAGAAAACAGTGCCCAGAAAAGCTTTGAAAATGCCCTTGAGTTGATCACATAAAATCAAAAATATTTTTAATGAGCCAACTAATAACACTAGAGAGCTTATATTTGGCAGTTTTCCTATAAAGAGCTCTATCGTTATCTGAATTTTTTTTCCAGGGAAATCAGAGATGGTTGAGCTGGGAATTTGTCTTAAATTTGGTGAAATGATATAGAATTACCCAGAAGAGTTGGGCTGTTAAGAACTGATGCTGTAACAATGTGATGGTAATCAATTGGCCCTTATAACATTCCCTCATAACATTCATATTTTATGAGTGGGAAAAGTCCTGACTCATACAAAAACAAACACTCAGAGATTATCTACAGCATCACAAAAGCAGTTATGATCCTGTTCTGTTTTATTTTCAGCATTATGTTTTATCACAGTTAACAACACTTTATAGTGCAGTAAGTTCCTGCCTGCATAAAGGTTATAAATGTTACTGTATATAAGTGACTATACTGCAGGTTATAATAAATAATAATATATATTGTAATAAATAATAATATAAAATATATAAATAATATAATATATATTATAATATAAATATATATATAAATAATTTAAACATAATAAAGGCTGTCATCTATGGGACTGCTAAACTTTCCTGAGCTAAACTAAGAGTTGTTTCTGATATTCTGTCCACCCCATTCACAGCAGTAAATGCACAAAGACTGTAGCATACTCTTCGAAGTTTAGCTGGTTGTTTCAGCCAACATCACTACAGGGAGGACTGCAGAGCGTTCAGCAAGGTGCTGACTGCACTGCATGGCAACACAAGTGCACACAAACACACACCTCAGAGGCCAATGCTACACACAGAGTGTGTGTTGACACTCTGTAGCTCCCCAGGGCCACAGACCTGCTGAGTCCAACAGCTGCTCAGAGTCAGAATTTAGCCACTGTGTGTCTTTGTGTGTGCGTCTCTGAACCCGATGCCAGTGTCAGTGTCAGTGGCAATGATCTGATTATCAATACCAGTAATCCCCCCTCTCCCTCAAACACACACGCAGCATGATAGTATGTTCTGGTGAAATCCAAACATCCTAGCCAAAGCGCTTAGAGAGGAGAGTGCCAATCAATATGACAAAGAACTCACTTAAGCATGCATGTACAAACACAAACACACAGGACTCAGATCATTACTGGGGCCAGAGACTCTGGCCCAGTGCCGGCAGAGAGGATCAGGTCTTCTCTACGGGAGAATGAAACAGAGCATTTCACTGGGGAATATTTGTACCCTCAGTGACCCAAGGTGAACTTAATACTTGTGATTTCACTATTGAAACAAATAACACAGGTCTGCAACCAAAAAACTGCATATGATTTTTTGACTGTTCCTTATAGATTTTTACTCACTGAAACTGGGAAAAATATTTAAAGAAATTCCATCTCATCAGGTTTTCTTGCAAAACTCATGTTTTTAGTTTAATTAAGCATACAATTTCCCGTTTTAAACTGAAATCTAGTATCCTATACTGAGTCAAAAAAAAAAATCCAATGATAATTTCTTACATTAATTTAATATTTCTAAGAGCGAGACTCAAGAGAAATACAAATAGAAAATGTGAGGAATTGGGGGGGGGGGGTCCCAACAGGTTTATTTTGTTCATAGCGAAAGGTAAGGAATCTCAGAAAAATTATGCATAGTTAATTGTAATAAAATATAGATTTTTTTTCACCACTGTTGTGCTTTTTTTTAAATGTAAACCCCTCATGTTTTGCAAAAAAACTGTACGTGATGGAGGGAAATGGAGATCATTTTTGGATTCAGCACCCTAAAAACATAAAATTTACCAAAAATATCCCATGTAGCTGAAAAAAATGTTTTTTTGCAGACCTGTGTAATTGTTAATGCCTAAGCATAGAGTGTGCATAAAGTGTGTATCTTACGGATCTGAAAAAGCCAATGCAGAAATGCTTCACGTCTGCATTCTTTCTCATGGACAGTGGGACTTCGAGGTTAAAAAGGAAGTCTAATTAAACAGAAGTTTGTCTTTGGTCTCTGGTCTTTGTCGCTAGTTTCAAGACTACAAGTATCACTGACTGTAACATGGTGTTCGCTTGTAAATTTTGTTCTCCTTTATATAAAAAAAGATGAGGATAAAGTAGAGAGTCCTTTGTAACTGACAAGCTGCTATGAGCCTGTGGTGTTGCTGAGTTCCTCAGGCAGCCTGACCCATTTCAAAACATCATCTATGATATCAGGATATCAATGAAATATAAACACAAAAGGCATTTTTTGCTTTAGTTTAAAGCTTTTCCTCATTGTTCACTTGATAAATACTGCTATAAGTTAGGAAGTAGTGACTATGGAAAATAATTGGTAAAAACATACTTTCAGACTGGGTCTATGTTTTGCTGCAAGCTATTACACTTGGTGTAAGATAATGTCTTGCAAAAGTAAAGCAATATCTCACCTCTGTTGTGAAGTAATTTTCTACGTAAAGCACAAACATGATCTGAAACATCATGATCTCTCATGGATGAACGGAAAGATGATGATTTTTTGTTTGTTCCCATTGCTGAATAAACTCAGGCTCTATTAAATCTCTATTAATATCAAAGCAAACTTTAACAACTCTTAAGGCCTTGAAAAAATTGTTTATTTACATTTACTCAAATCACAACCTTTCCTTTATAGCAATTATTGCTATTTTACAACTGCGAACCATCCCAAGCACCTCCTGAGGTAGTTTAGAAATGTTATGCTGCATTTAATTTAAAAAAGTACCTTTGAATATAATCCAGCCTGTGCTTATGTTGCCAAAAAGAGCTCTAGTCATGTGGAAAAAAATGTTTTCATAGGACTCCACACAGTCCTAGCACACAACATGGTGCAATACCTTGTGGAACCATGTTTAGCAGCAACAATTTGAAGTAACTGTCTGCTGTATGACTTTATCAGTCTATGACATTGCTGTGGAAGAATACTGGCCCACTCTTCTTTACAACACTGCTTTATTTCATTGAGGTTTGCAGCACTCATTTATACACAGTGAGCTAGCAATCTGTGTCCTATTGCATGACCCACTTTTGGCCAAGCTTTACCTATCAGGTAAAGTTGACTCAAAAACTGCAGGGTCCCATGGCTCCAAAACAAGCCCCTCCACCACCGTGCTTGACAGTACACGTGAGATCTTTGTGCAGATTTGTTGTGCTTGGTTTTACCAAACATGGCACTGTGCATTATGGCCAAACATCTCCACTTTGATTTCAGTATATCAGGTGGACCTGACCATCAGCACTGGGCTGCTACTTTCCCTCTTAATTCTATAAAAGCACTGAGGGTATACTTTTTGTTTCTCCACAGGACAGCACAAAGTCATATTAAAACTTTTGACTGTAATTTATAACATTCCAATGTAATTTTCAGCATGAGATAACTGCCCCTCAGTCCTTCAATTTAATTTCATGGCAGCTACTCCAAAATACCTGCCATGAGCGGATTACTTTGTAAAGGCAAAGTCGATTTGTGTCAAGCTTTTTCCACAGAGTTCAACTTCAACTTTGAAAATGTTTCCCACACACAGACATTACTTAGCAGGTGGCCCACACATATTAATAGTATATTCAGCAATGGAGGCAAGCTAAAAAATGAACTCCACATCTGCACTGGACCTGCACCCTCTCTCTCATCCACCATCCACACTGCGCCGCCTCTGTCTGCAGCCCTCTTCACACTCTCCACACTCTGAACTCTCTGTGCAGTAAGCTCAGTATACTGGATCTCAATCATTCCATTACGACTATGCTTTTGGATTACCTTCAGATTTCTGAAAGCATTGAGAAAAGGAAATAGAAAAACAAAAAAAGAAGTAAATACAA
>VVHJ01011527.1:1923-12347 GCA_015107715.1 Tylochromis polylepis
TACACGGAGTCCTGCCGAGGTCTGCTCTACACACACACACACACAAACTGTGGACTCCGTGTACCTCCTGCTGGAACACACACACACACACACACCTCAAAAATAGTTCCAGAAAAGGTATTTTTCTGTGACCCTGCAGTTCCTTGAGAACAACTTATTTGAAGCACGCAGTTTGTGTAGTTGCTGAAACTGTTCATCCAGTTAAGTTTCATAAAACACCTGCAAACAAAGTATATTCAGGTTATACGCAGTATTAGTGTGAAAAAGGACACTTCTACTGCTTGAGCATCTGCATCTGCACTAAAGACTATATTTATACAGGGTATATATGCTTTAGTCTTCTGTAAATACACTTATGACTATCACCCATGCCCCCCACTGCCTGCTTTCTGTGGGCGAATAAATGAAGGCACAGACACTTCTGTGAGAGTAGTTCAGGTATGCGAAAGGGCAGGAGCTGTATGTAGGAGGAGCCAGGGCCTAATTTATAATGTCGAAGGTGTGGAGGGGTCTGTACAGTTACCATAGAGACCTTTGTGGCTGACTGCAGCTGCTGATTTCTGTCGCCTCTTTGTTCTTGAGGGGGATGCGGTGGCTCACATGCACAATGCTTACACAGTATAGTGGCATTTTACATCTTTTGCATTTTGACAGACTTATTCAGACAAAGCATAAGGAGAACCAAAACATACCATCTGATCATTTTTGGATCTGGTGAGCTGGGGTCCAGGAGTATATCAAGGTAATGTCCATCATATAAAATAATAGTTTGTTTCTTTGGACTTATGTAAGAGAAGTCAGAGTTGCTGATATGATTAATGTAATCCTTTGTTTTTAATGTCCATCATATACATTGTTAAGTTTTTGAAAACTTTGCTATACAGTGATTTCCAAATAGCATTACTTCATTACCACCTCAATGCTTGTTAGAGAGGATACATTTTCTCCAACAGAGAAAAAAACTTAAGGAAAGTTGTAATAATGTATAGAAGAAAAACAAGCAATCTTTGTCCTCAGATTTAGTTGCATTACTTTAAGGAGAATAACCTTAATAATAATAATAATAATAAGTACAAATATTAAGCGCCTTGAGGCGACTATTGTTGTGATTTGGCGCTATATAAATAAAATTGAATTGAATTGAATTGAATTGAATAACCATGTACAAAATCTTTTAAAACATGTCTTTCAGTCCTATAAAACATTATAGGGAGCATCTCATTTCAAGTTGCTAAACAGTTTAAAGACTTATTATTATTATGTTAACAGTGGTAACATTGTAGTTTTGTTTTTCTGGCAGTGTTTTACTGGAGGTTTTTGGGTTTGTTTTTTGATTATTACTGTAGTTCACAATAAAAGGCTAAACAACTGTACTTACCAATCTGCATGATGATCTTCTCAAGCCACAATCTCAGCTTGTCTTCTAATATAATTTTTTCTGCAATATTAAAGTTAGGGAGACTGTGAGAGCCATGGCTGGATTCAAGCTGTGTTTAGGGTCATTATCCTACTGTAGAAAACATACTATTTCTGTTCAGTTTCAGTCTGGATTGCAGACCTTCTGCCTACACACACAGTAATTCTGGTTCCAATCCAGCTAGCACTCAAGCAGCGGTATGAATGGTGATGAGGCAACGAATAGGCATGTGACACAACACAATGTGGTGATCAAGAATCAGGCTTTAGAGTTAAGTCTTGTTGCAATTGCTGCAAATAACTATAAATACAATTACAGAGTTATCCTTTCCCTGCATCCACAGTAATTGGCAAATGTAGTCATAGAGCCAGTTGGCCAGTTTTTATGTTTCCAGCAAATACAGATGGTGAAAAGAAGCTTGTAAATAATACATATTCCCTGCTATATAGTGTTATATAAATAATAACTGCATTTCCCCCCCCGTTTTTCTTTAATTTTTTTGTTTAGTCTCCCAGTTCACTTGAATTGTGATGTAAGGCACTTTATTCGCCTTTTTTAATGATTCATAATTAGAATTTATTTAAATATTTAATGTTGTTATGAATACCAATAAAAGAACAAAAAGTATAAAGAACACAAACAGGTAGTGTTAGAAGACAATGCTGTAAATACCTGAATGAAATTGAAAGTAATATTTTTCAGCAAGTTATAGAAACTTATCCTAATCGACACATCTCATAGCGTTACACATCACCACAAAATGCTGGTGGAAGTTCCTGATTGTGTGAAAGAAAGACATGGGTATCCCAAAGTTTGTTATATTTTTACTCCAAGTATTAATTAATGCACTCTACTTGGAGTAACACATGTCAAGGTGTAAGGACTGGATTGGAATAAGGACACACTCCTCAGCTCTTTTACAGTCACTGATGTTTGCTGTCAGAATTTGTTAATATTTCATTACAAGTTAAATATTCCCTGTGTCACTGAGTGCAACACAACCCTCAAACATCCCCTGTGCTTAATGGTTCGAAAGGTGTTATTTCCAATGTACTTTTTTTTTCTGAAAACACACCTTTGCTCATTATGACCAAAAAGTTCTCTTTTAACTTTATCGAGACTTCATCAAAGTGTAGTGCTCCAAAGCTCATCTTCATCTCCGTCATTTCTGTTAGCTTACATCTTTTAATTATACAAACTCGATTTGCTACTTTTTTATTCCTGCTTTTTTCTTACTTATTTTAATTTGTAGAAGGTTAAGGAGTTCCTTTGAAGAGGCTTTCCCAACAATAAATTCAGTTGATCTTATACCTGCATACCAGTTGATAGCTTTGAATAGGGGTTGCCCAAACTTTTGCATGAGTGTAGCCAGCTCGCCTTTTAATTGCCAGTTTTTGATTGCCAAGGGCTTTGCCACTGCTGTGTTTACTGACCGTATAAAAGAAAGGCATTCTGTTCATAACTGTAGTTGAGCACAAACTCCTAAATGTTTTTGTAATAAGTTGTAAGTATACTTTTTGCTGCCTTGTAGCTCTAGCTAATAAGAATATGTAATGGCATGTACCGAGCTCATTCATCTGGTAAACATTAACTGTCCTTTGGCCAATTCACTAATGTGAAGCTTTCTGATGCCATTCAATACTGGCTTTATTTGTAAAGTGCTTTAAAACAACCGCAATGGACCAAAGGGTTTTACAGAAGAATAAATAAAAGACAAATAATAAAGAACACCATAGCAGTTCACACAAGACAAAAAAAAAAATACACATAAAATACAAATGAAATAAATAAAATACAGAAAACATGAGAAGAACAGCATTGATCCAATGAAACTAATAAAAGACAGATGAAATAAATAAAGATAAAAAAAAAGTTGTTAGAACAATTTTATCCTCAAAGCGTTATTAATCATAACATATCACTAACATACCAGTGCCTAAGGCAGAGGGATATGAATGAATATAAGCTGTGACCAAGGGTTATGCATAATTTAACTGTAACTTGCCTAACAGGTTTCTCTTTGAGTTTAGTATTCAGACATTACCATGTTACCTCAGAAGGTGTTTAAGATACCCTACCATTGAGGCATAATATATCATCAATTAGCATAATGCTACTTTCGGTGCAGGGATTTGCATTTTTGCACCTTGTGGATTTAAACAAGTTGCATCTACGGCAAACAAGGTGACAAAGCAGTCTCTTTGGGGAGCAGAACAGAGCAGAGCTTTGAAGAGAGACACCTTGCTGTAAAACAAAGCCATAAATTGGAATTACGGGCCCAGAGGGTTTAATAGACTCTGCTCAAATTTCCAGCATTACCTTACTTTGCAAATCATAGAGGTGGCTGAAACTCCTACTTTATTCTTTATTGTTGAATTCTGCAAGAGTTGACTTGTTGCTGATAGAACAAGAAACATATTCACATGGCTGGTGCTGATTTAGACTAAAGTAAAGAGTGAGTTGAGTGAGTGAGAGCACAAAGAGGAATTTGAGTGGGAAGACGGTAGCTGTGAGTGAGTTATTAACAAAATGGAATGGGTCTAAGATGAGCTTCAGAATTCATACACCACTGAAATAAATAAATATATATATATATATATATATATATATATATATATATATATATATATGCATTGTAATGTAATTGTCAGTTAACAACATATTAATCCTTCTTTTAGTGTTTAAGTAGTAACATCATATCACCGTAGTGATTCTACCGTAGAAACAGGTATGTGTGGAAATGGAGGATACAGAGTGCAATGCTACAAGCCTCACTGTTTTGTCATTTGTTAAAGATCTGGTTTTGTCTTTCTCTTTGCTGAAGTCGACTCACACTCAGTTTTAACATCACACTTAACATCAGTTTGTGTTAGCATGGTGCCAATGCGGCTGCTTTGAAAGAATGGTGTTGGCAGCAGTGGATAGTTGTTTCATGCTTGGTTGCAAGGCACATTTGATGATGTTTTTCTGTCTGCTCATCATGCGTATCACTGAAGAAACTTTGTCAGACAAGCAACAACATAACTACAATACAATAATGCATTACGTTACAGATAAATGTAATGTGATTACTTTGTAATCTGTTATACCCAACCCTGGGAGACACGTGTTGCTTAAGCTAATTCCAAAAATTAGATTAGTGCGTTTTTAGACACCAAGACAGGGAAAGAGAGAGTGTGTAAGCTGTTATTAGGTGCATTCTTTAAAAAGGGGTAAAGGAGAGAAGGACAGATTACACTGTGTTGGGTGTTGGAGTGGAGGTGGGATTAAGGTTGGACACTTGTTGTGTCAAAGCTCTAGTGGCTTTGACACAACAAATCAACCCAGCATACACTGTCTTTACATCTCTCTGAGATGTACACATCTTGTGTGACTTGTTCTTGCACACACATGGATATCATATGTTGGCTTTCACTACATTTATTTTGAATGTGATACACTCACACAAACACAGACATACATAAACGTACTTGTAGATCTATATTAGTTTAAAATACCATTTATCCTGGTAGGCCAGATGACTGACAGAACTGGAACTTAAATAGTTAATGCATCAGGTTTTGGTTAAGAGTGATATATAATCAGCACAAGCAGTTCTCCCCATCGATTTCTGTCTTAAAATCCTCACAGTAACCTACAACCCACCAAACTGTAGCCACTGAAAAGTCTTCTCTATCTGTAACAACAGAACCATTAAAAACACAGAGCACACTTAAAGCCCCTTTTTAATGTGACTGTGATAATATGAGAGTACATTTAATTATATTGAAACGTTGTCAGGACTCAGGTTGTTTTACTGTCAGGGTTTGTGACAGAATTCCATCTGAAGTAATGCATTTTTTCATTAAGTACAAAGGTTTCAAAATACGAATACCTAAAATTAAAATGAAAAAGAATCCCACCAGTAGATTTTTTTTCTCAGCATATGACATTGTTAACTGTCTAACCTGCCAAATAGGAACACACCTTATTTGGGAGCTATACATTTAATTAATTCCACAAATATCTTCACACTCATGACCCTCGAGCGCCACACAGTCGCTGGGATTGAAGCGATTCTTTGCTCACATATTTAGAACACTTTCAACACAACACTCTGCCTACACATTGCCTCACACATTTTTCTCACCTGTCAGTCAAGTATGATGGCACAGTTATTTTAACTTTTTTATCGCCATCTTCCAGTCATAAGCTGTTTCAATGACCTATAATACCTGACTTCCTCTGCAGACCCAGAGTGCTCTCTGTCTCTTTGCCTCTTTCTTCCTTCCTTGTTCTCTCTCTCATCCTCTCTCATGTTCTGCCTAACACGCAATTTCTTTTTATGTCTTTCATCAGGAGCTTCAGTTTGAGCGTCTGACCAGGGAACTTGAGGCTGAGCGTCAGATTGTTGCCACCCAGCTGGAGAGATGCAAGCTTGGATCAGAGGCAGGCAGCATGAGCAGCATTAGGTACCAAGAAAACCTGTGTGTGTGTGTGTGTGTGTGTGTGTGTGTGTGTCATCTTTGTACATCTTCAACTTCAAATATGATATGAATGCACTACAGTATACACATTTTCTTCTTTGCCCTATAAAATAATGTTGCTAGAAAAGGACAGCATTCCTCCTGCTGTTGGATGCATTTATAAGCTGGATAGATTGGGACAACACTCAGTTTAAAGACAAAATCAGTCACACAAAGGTAAACACCTGTCTGATTTTAAGTTTAAGTACATACTCGTGAGCATGGGGTAATTGACACTTGGCTAATTGGGAGTTTGCACACATACTATAGACAGGTATATGAAATAATAAGACAGTATAGCACACTGTAACACACAGCTGTGTAGACTTTCACATACTGTACACAACACACAGTTTAGCCACATTTAATTGGTACACATACACTGTACACATAGCAGCAGGCCCATCAAGGATGTTTTCTGCACGGGTACATGGAGGGAAGTTTTTGGGGAGACGACAGTGTTCATCAGTGTTTATGCATCACAAATGCTTTCACACTTTGTCTTTACATGAAGGTATGACAATACACACTTTCCCCCACATATTTACATGGCCACAAAACCACTTTTTTGATTTAATTTGTTTATGCCCCAAAACCCATTAAAGTACGACCTCAGTCATACACGTAAGTCTGACCTTTGTGTTGAGTACTTATTTTTAGATAAAAAAAGAGAAAAGAGAGTGCTTAACATAAAGAGATAACGAGTATAAAGAGTATCTGAACCTTTTTCTTCGAACAGAATGAGCTTCTTTTGCATTCTACATAAATTTTCACTTTTGAAAAAAAAAAGTAAAGTTCAGTGGAAAGTTGGTGAAAATTGTTTTTCTTCATGTTCTGGGTTTTTGTGTGCCTGTTTAGTTGTACTTTGTTGAGTTTGTATGAAATTTGCCATCATGTCAGAGAGTCAAATTCATATGCATTCAACATCCATCTCACTCCCTCAGGCAGCTGATTGCATAAGTATGCAAACCTGAGGGGTGAAGATGAACTGTGCACCAAAAAAGAGACTTTTGAACTTTATTTACTTGAGCTGAGACTAAGAACTCTTTTTATGGATAAATTCAGAGGCTTCCTATCTAGGATTGTGTTTGAATTTGGTTACTCGTAAATATAACTTGACAGTCTTTCAAAAATAACCCCAGTGCCATCATCAAAGACTAAAACTGAGATTTTTAACTTTTACACTGGAGTGTCACAGTCTCACCTCACAGCAGCAATGGGACAACATGGTTCAAACCTTCAGCTCTGGAACTTGAACGTGCTTTTGTAAGAATTTGTTAAGTTAAAATGGGATTCTAAATTAAATTGCCAATTAACCTGAATTTGAGCATGAATATCTGTCGCTGTGTGTTAGACCTGTGATTGACTGACAGCCTTTCCTGGGTGTACCCTGCGTCTCATCCTGTCACAGCTGGGATAGGCTCCAGCCCCACTGCAACCGTCACTTAAATAACCAGCTAAGAAAATGGTTTGATGGAAATAAGCACAGTTTATCAAGATGGTACAATTACATACTGTATTAATATCTGATGACTTGCATTGCGTTGTTTCTATAGATACTATGATTTGTTTGGATTGGTAATTCATCTCAAGCCATTAAAGAAAACTCTACCTTATTATTCATCATTATATGTGGTTTCAAATACTTTATAGGAACTATGGAACCATGTGGATGGGTTGTCTACATATATGCAAATATTATTATTATTTTTTTCTTTTTGTATATATGTAGTTTTTTCTTCTGGAGTAAATTTATCTCCTGACTGAAACCAGCACAATCCCTATCACTCTCACACATATACTTGTGTATTATTGTAGGGTCTTTACCTTTTAATATGAAGCACCTTGAGGCAAATGTTGTGATTTGGCGTTTACAAATACAAATTAATTGAAATGACTTTTCTTTGCTTGAGTCTTCAAGCTCGATGTTAAAGTTCATCAAAAATCCTACTTCCTGCAACAGTTATTCTTTGTTTTATCTGAACAGCTACTTCTGTTTGGTGCATTTATACCTGTAAATGCATGTGTCTGGGCCACCAATACTCTGTCTGCTGTCATCTCACAGTTATGTCATGATTATCACATCAGATATAGAGGACTGGCTTAGCTAGTGCTTGTGTGCTGACAGCTCACTATATGACAGTGAGTCCACATCTATCCTTATGTGTCAGTGTGTGTGTCAAATCAGACCTGGGATGTGCGTTTGTCCCCCTTCATGTACTTATGTATAAACACAAACACATGATACAGCACACCTCTGAGTTTGACCAGTTTTATTTATTTTGTCTGTCACTTTGATTGGCATTATCTTGCATGCAGATTCCAAAAGAGCCAGTTTCTTTGGGTGCAAGCCTAAGTATAGATATTAGTCTTTGCAGTATAACTGTGAATGATCAGAGAGAATATGATGCTATCCAAAGAGACAGCTATAACCTTTCCCATGGTCTTCAACATCACCAGTTATTTTCTCTTCCTTCATCTGTGTCTCAGTGACAAGCAGCAGCTAAATATAGAAAGTGTTGGTAGGTGTTATTGTAATAAAGCAAAGTAAAAAACAGTCACAATAGAGTTGTATTAACAGGAGATTGTATTAAAATGTGTTTTCTCGTTATCCTTTCAAATTTTAGATTATTCCAGTTCTGATAGTCCATATCGTCTGGAACAGGGTTTCCTGTGGGGTTCGAGCTGCAGCTGCCATATTCAGTCAGCAGTTAAATCATTACTCTGTAAGAAATATGCTGGGGTGAAAGTTAACTTAAGAGTGCTTATTCTATAGAGTTGTGTGTGTTTGTTTATATTATTATACCAAATGTGTGGATTTGTTGCATCCCAGCTGTTTGTGGGTTTGTGTTGCACATGCTTGGAGCAAATCCTGTGTTTGTGTTCGCATGTCTGTGTGTGTTCTTGGCAGCTGCTGTGAGCCTGCGTGTCCTTAGTTGTGTTCCGCTCGATAAAGCAATTCAGGCATCTCCACGGACTTCTCCTCAGAGCCGAGGACCCTAAAAAATGCCTGACTGTGGTGCAGAAACCCAGGGCAATACTGACTAACATCTGTTCACACTGTGAACTGCTGGCATGCGACACAACACTTTACAGGAAGGAAGCATTCACTGGCACACATACACACCCACGTGAACACAGACTCCAGACAGCATGCCGGAACTAATTTATCATTTTTCTAACATTAGTGGTAAGTGGCAGCCAGTGGGAAGCATTTGCTCCTGCAGTTTTTTTCTGTCTGACTGGCTGTGCAGCTTAAACCTTAAGTGCCCTTTTAAAAACATACTAATATATTTAATATATTTCAATTAGCATCAATGTGTTTTTGCCGAATGGAGATAAATGGTGATGAATCACCAGGTGATGTAAAGTTAAGAATAGGGACTCATGGGACCTGTCATAACCTATGCTTTGGCTATGACAGAAATGTTAGGGTCACACACTTGGACGAGGCAAGCAGATGGGGCACATGTATAGATATAAGTAAATAAGGTGATATCACTTGGTTGATAAGAAATATTCTACTATATCTCCTACCACCATGTTCTAACTTAAAAACATGTTCATAACTGGGTATTACACTAGGAAACTCAGTGGTTATGGATTGATTCATTTGTAATCATTTTTTCAGATTTACAACCAAATGACTTGGATACTTGGGTAAATAGAGGACCTGAGCTGATAAGTGATCCCCACCTGGTGGTGAGTTGTAGAAGCTGGCAGGGTATATGGTAGGCAGACCAAATGCACTCAAATGTTTAGTAAGGAGACCCTATGGGGCCTGAACATTGTTCTCCCATCTCTGGTAAGGCACATAAGGTGTTGCAACACAGGCTTGGGGACTTTGTGTGGCACATGGGCCTGAGACATGTTTTGCACTTCTATTATTGTGTGGAGGTGAAGCCATAAACTGGTTGGTGCTTCTGGTGGCTGAAAAGCTTCTATTTTATTACAACGTAACATTGTAAAACTTGTTTAAACCTGTATGCTGACTTCTAGGAGCAGGACCACACCAGACCTCCCTTTTCCTTCTGTCTTGATTCATAAAGTTACATTGGCTTGCAAAAGTATTCGGCCCCCTTGAACTTTTCCACATTTTGTCACATTACAGCCACAAACATGAATCAATTTTATTGGAATTCCACGTGAAAGATCAATACAAAGTGGTGTACACGTGAGAAGTGGAACGAAAATCATACATGACTCCAAACATTTTTTACAAATAAATAACTGCAAAGTGGGGTGTGCGTAATTATTCAGCCCCCTGAGTCAATACTTTGTAGAACCACCTTTTGCTGCAGTTACAGCTGCCAGTCTTTTAGGGTATGTCTCTACCAGCTTTGCACATCTAGAGACTGAAATTCTTGCCCATTCTTCTTTGCAAAACAGCTCCAGCTCAGTCAGATTAGATGGACAGCGTTTGTGAACAGCAGTTTTCAGATCTTGCCACAGATTCTCGATTGGATTTAGATCTGGACTTTGACTGGGCCATTCTAACACAT
>VVHJ01011531.1:5773-25105 GCA_015107715.1 Tylochromis polylepis
ACCTCAATTTGCAGCTGAACTTATGGTTGGGCAGATGCCTGTATCTTCACACAGTCATTACCAGAAATACTAGTCTAGTTAAAATGAAAGGTGACGACAAAGCAGATGAGCATGATAACAATGTGAAGAGATGAGTTTCAGAATAAAGTGTTGCAACATTCCACAGAGGAGACCGTCTAATGGAAAAGGAGGACAATCAAACCGGTTTCTTTAAGCACTAGTTTCACTTTAGCCAATTAACACCAATCATAAAAATGTGTGTAAATGCAGGACCGCATACAGAAAAACTACGAAGCCCTGAAAAATGATACAAATATTATTCTTTCCTTCATAATATAAAGTGTTTAATCTTTACAGTGCACTGTTATGTAAACTTAGCAAGCAATTATTCTGCTGCTCCTCTAAAAATAACATTGTGAGTTTATGATATCTTTCAACAAATCAATAGGCGTGGCTGAGCGATGAGCAGCGCAGTGTATTCGTTTTGTGCAAAGCACCAAACTAGAAAGAATAAAACTAAGCACGGACCAAAATAGCAGCGAGCTGTACGTACGCTACGCAAGCTGAAGGAACGAAAGGTAACAACAGCAGATACTAGTTAGATATATTTATTTAAAAATATGAGCGCCTTTTTAACTGTGGCTGCGTGTTTGGATCCATCAGTGTCTGAAATTCCTGGAAGATTTTTATATTTGGATACAGACACAACAATTCTAACGCCAAGTAAAATGTAGGAATACACTAACCCTAATTATGGGTGTATGTGTGTGCAGTGTAGCCTGTACCTGCCCTCCCAGCTGTTTCATAAGAGGTTGCAGTTCACTGAAGAGGTCATAACCTTGGTGGAAAAACGTCAGATGGGCGTACATGAAGGACAGCATCTATAAAAAAAATTTTAAAAAAATTTTAAAAATGTGTTTATTAAAATAGCTAAGAGGAAGAAGGGTCTTTCCATCGCCGTTCATCAAATTTAAACAGAGAAAAACCCAACTGACCGTCATAGAGTTGTCTTTCTACTGAAGAAAGGCTAATTCTTAATAGGAAGTATGGAAAATTCCCCTACTGCAAAAGGTCCCTTAAAATCCTTTGTCGGATGGTGACAGGAGTGTTTTTACACAGTTTTCAAGCATCATTTTTTAACTCTCCCTTGGATGCGTAGTAGGAGTAATCCTGGTTTCTCTTTTCTGAACTGAGCAGCTTCTGTTTCAGGCCTGCTTCAAGAACAGAATGACTAGGTGTGATTTCTCTCTACAGCTTACCGGGAGAACCCTTGGGGAAAAACCGGACTCTATGCTAATGGTCGTCAAACACCGACTTTACTGATATATCTTGAGGTGTTAAATCTTATTGTTAAGGGTGCGGGGGAGGTTGTCAAATATGGAGGGAAAGAGCTAAAGGAGGCATTTTAAATTTTCATTATCTAGAAAACTACTTGAGCTCAGTCCTTCCAAATCATTTAGGCTGAATATCTCATCTTATGGCTCTATGAATTATGGACTATAATAAGTTAACACAGGATGAAGTCCCTAAAATATTTGGATGTATTTGTCTGATCTCTGATAGCAGATTTGGAGGTCTGTAGAAACCAAAAGTTTACAGTCAGGGGACTGGTAGTTTATTTAAAACTTCTCACATATAAAAAGGCACATAATATTCTGTACAGCAGTCCAAATTAGGTGAATGGTTTCACAGATATTGAAACTTACACATAAAACACATTTTCATCTATCTTGCCCACACATGACACCATGTACCAAATCTAAGTTAACCTTTTTTTTTTCTTCTTTTTTGTTTTGTTTTTTTTTTAGTCAGAGCAGGTTTCTGTTAATATTACATCTAACATTTGTGATTTTGATGAGTCATTTTCCCAGTATGAATCTTTAAAACACTTTTCAGGCAAATCTGGTCATGTGGGAGGCAGTTGATGAACAGAGTGAACGACCCAGAACAGAAAGTTCATTTCATTTGTGAAAATGAGTAAACTTACTGATTTCAGGATCTCCGACCTTCTCTTGGACTGTAGCACGTTTATCTGAAAGTTCATGAAAACAAAACAGTGGGAAGTAGGAATTATTATGAGAAAATATCTGGGACAAATCTGACAGAAAAATGCAGAGAGAGTAAAAAGTGGAGTTGAGAGGGGGGACTTAAAGAGCATGAGACAGAGCGGAAAATGAGACGAGCTGGTAAAGATGAAACAAAAAGAAGTGCCTGAGAAAAATCAAAGAAAGCTGACAAGTGTGAAATGACTAGTACTGAGCCTGGATAAAATCGGGGCATCTCCCTAAGCATTAATAGGCAGCATTTCATTATTCCAGCACCAGGGGGAGCCCTCTACCTCATGTTTAGGGATGTGGGTTGAAGCCTGTCTCACTTTTCATCTTCACTTCATCGCCTCCTGTCTCCTTCTGTGTGTGAATGTTTGTGAAGAAGACTCTGCCATTTGTCCAGACTAATTACCACCGTCCTCATCTGGCCTTGGATTTTCTCATAGCTTAATGCTGCAGAACAGGGATATGCTGTGGTGGATTGTAAAAACAGATGCTGATACTTGGCTGTTTCATGTTACTGTCAATGACTGCTGTGTGACAGCAGAGTCACTGACTGGGTGTGGTGACACATTTAGCTAGTGGGGAAGGAAAGGCAGCTTCAGAAGTAATCCCACACTTCGCTTCATACTTCTGAATTAACCTAAGTCCAGTGGTTCCTTTTTGTTTGTGTAGTGAAAGCAGGGTCACCATGCTTCAATACCCCGGAGAATAAAAGTAAAGGAAATGTCTTTTATGGTCAGCAGTAATTTCATGGCTGCAGGTTGTAAGGCAATTTTCTCAAGCAACTCTAACCACACTTGTGTTTATACACAGATGTTAACTCCCATCCTGGAGAGGAAGCTTATTTTTTCCATCTCCAAACCACAACAGTTGATGCATCGCGACTTTTACAAGCCCCCCTCCTTCTCGATTACAGTCAATTAGTAGCTTTGACCAGAGCAGCACCTCTAAACGATGGTTATTTAACTCTCAGTGTCCAATATAGTGTCAACACTACAGCCACAAGCAAGCTATCAGAGCAGTTATTTGGAAACTGGTTGGCAAAGCTGTGGCAATTGCAAACTTGTGGTAATGTAACATTTCAATTTGTCATGATTGAGGCGTGCAAAATTTCAGGTTTGTCACGTTTTTACAGACAAACAACTTTCACTTATCTCTAATAGTGGTGAAAACAACAGAAGTGGTAACATGTGGGGGGAGGGTTTACTGTGCAAGATGTTTTTCCATTTTGCCAGAGTAGCAGCACACTTCACCAACAGTGAGCCAGGAAATCCCTGAAGTTTAATATTTTATGTTCCAGCACTACGTGGCATTACATAGTAAAAGAGAAATGCTTCATTCTTAAAATGTCGTGGATGCGAGTCTGGCTTACAACCTCACTCGTATATTTTCCTCTCCCTCTACCATCTTGCATGTCACTATAAACTGCGTACTGTATAATCAAGCAAAAATGCCACAAAAACGAAAAGAAAAAAAAAAATCAAAAAGCACAAAAAATAAAATAACATAAAATACTGTTAAAATCTGTCTCAAATGTTTCCTGCAAGCACAGCTGCAGAAGTTACTTTTTAAAGTGCTGACAGCACTGCCCAAATGTGAAACTTTAAAGGAGACCCATTTAAAAATCAGCTGAGCAAGCTGCTAGCTTATAGATTTCCTATAAGCATACTAAAAGGCGGTGATAAAAACAAGACTCATTTCTCACAGCCAGGACTCTTTTTTATGAGAGGGTGATTATAGAGTGGGCCACTGGAGCAGACAGCCAAACCTATATTAAAACCTCCATTCTGGTTTCAATTCACCATCTCATTTGCTCAAGGAGTGAATGGTGCCCATACAGCATTGTCTGTTCCCAATCTCCCTCCCAAAAGGAGGGAGATTCAATAACAGGGCCGCCAGCTGCCTTTATCAGAAACCACAAAGCATTCATCAGCACTGCCGTGGCTGAGAGCACAGCTGATGTATTCAACAGCACAAGAGCACTGAGTAAGGTCACAGCAGAAAATATTTAAGTCACTGACAGAGAAAATGAGAAGGAAAATGAACAAAAGGAGACGAACAATATTAATTTAAAAACTGATTTTGAAACCTGAAGAAACATTTCAGACTAACTAGATTATTAAACCTCTTTCTGAGTACTTTTTTTTTTAGTTCACTTTGGATAAAACAGAATCAAACACAGCATCCCTGTGCAAAAATAGCATTTTTTAAAATTAATGCAGAGTAATAAGTTCTCATCCGAATTCTGAACATGACAGCGTGCATCTCAGCTTTTTTGAGATCCAGTCTTAAAAGCTGAATGTCAGCAATCTGTTGCTATATATAAATATAGTCTGACTGAAAACTGCCTCAGTTTCAAGTCCAAACTCTACTGTTACAGCAATCTCTCTCTGAAATAGCACCACATTTCTTTTTTTAGATCATCCTAAGTATAAATATAAAACCCCGTTACTGCTATTAAAATGCGTAGTAGGTCACCTGCTAGTGCAGCAAGACAAACTTATATCTCTTGTGATGCTGTCATTTAACATCCAGCGGGCTGTACCTGTAAGACGTAGTCGAGGACAATGTGCCGGAAGCACTTGCGTGTGGCAGTGAGGATGTTGGTGGCCTCCTCCACCTCGTGCTGCTTGTTACGGGGAGCTTGGGCATTCTTGATCAGTGCCGTCTCCTTTTCCTCGCTCACTTTGTCAAATTGCTTCTTGGCTTCTTTGAACTTACGCAGGTCACTTCAAAGAAAGAGAGGAAGAGAGGTTTATTAGTATAAACATAACAGCAGATTCTGGGTTTTTGTGCGTCTCCCCATGTCTGCGAGGGTTCTCTCAGGGTACTCCGGCTTCCTCCCACAGTCCAAAGTGATGCATGGCTTTAGGTTAACTGGTGAATCTAAACTGACCATAGATGTGAATGTGAGGTTGGTACCCTGCCCCTCGCCCTATCACAGCACAGAAAAGAAGAGCGGAAGAAAATGGATGGATGGACAATAACTTGTATCCTTATGATAAAGCCACTTTCAATTGTGTCCAATTAATCTTGGCTGTTGGCTAATGGAATGAAGGCTTTTCCATTAACTTATTCAGCAGCAGTTTGAATAATCGTATATAATCGTTTATAGTAATCATGACGCGTTCTACAACTACTACAAATCTTGGTGGCCGAGTAGGGCTGAACTGTATGAGTATAATGCCAAAGGAGATCAATATTTAGTGCCAGAACTCAAGAGACACGACAGCTAATGTCAAATTTTAGACTATAAACATGTGAAAGAGGAAAGCTCGCACTAAAAGACTGAATTCTTACCCTAATTTAGGAAAAACTTTAATGAGCTTTACAAAGACTGGGACTTCAATCATCTAACACGTTAAAGTTTAAAGGGAAAGGGTACATAGTTACAGGAATCTCTGAATATGAATGAGCATGAGGATGGTCAGGCAACAGGAACATGTCAATCTTGCTCGCCTGGAAATCCAAGAAGGTTAAAAACAAAGGCAAACTACTTGACCTGCTTCTTGTTAAAGCTCTCGAACCGCATGCCCCACACTTATCATTTGCAGCCATTTTCCTGGGTGAGATTAAGTCCCATTTGAACACCACAACATACTGAGTAAGTATGAGTGCCGCTGATGTGGGTGTTTAGTCCTGGTGTGCCAGAGGCGAAAACTGCTAATCCTTATAATGAAATAAACCAGAGAAGCAACTGCTTCCAGTAATTATACAAGCTGCCTAAATTTCTGCACTATTATTAGGAGACCTGAGGAGGAAGTTATGAAGCCTATATCGAAATAAAAAGATTCTCTTACGCAATTTAATGACAATGCTGTCTGCATTGTCCTGCTGTCTATTTACTCCAGAATATCTTGTGTTTGAAGTTGTGAAAGGTAAGTTAACCAGTTTTATTCTTCCCTGGTTAATTAATACTCACTCTTTGACAAAGGTTTGAAGCTGCGTCTTGATTGATCTCTGGGCCTGATCGAATAATATCTGTGAAACAAAAACAAACAGAAAGACTAAGAAAGACTGAGTGACTGCTCCTTCCCATTTGAAGAAAAGGTTTCTCTCTAAACATCTTGAGGAACTTAAGGAAGAAACAAAAAGCTGACAAATTTATTCTCTTTCTAAGCCCCTGTGCGATTTCCAAGTTAGCTTTCAGCATCTGCTTAGGAGGACATTTGTTAACATCACAGGGTGCAATTAAGCAGCTAAATTTACCCAAACGCACTGACTTTGTAAACTCCCCTCATAAAGACATAAACACGAGAAATGACGTGATTTGCTTATTCTCGCTCATGAGTCATACCCTCATTAACCTGCATCCTTCCTTAAAAATGAGCTGAACCAAGCAAAAAAAAAAGGCAGACGAACACTTTAAATAAGGCTTCGGTGCGATTTTGTACTCAGAAAAGACAATATGAGCAGTGTGGCATGGAGAGGCCTTCACTGACAAACAGATTGAGCACTGTGTTTGACGAGATCACGTGCTGAAAGATCGCTGAGCAGCAAAAACCTATCTGACAGTCAGCTGATGTGACCGCAGTCTCCACCAATGAGTAACAGTCTCAAGCTGTTAGGGAACAAGGCAGCTAAGTTAATAACTTTACTAACTAGTACTAAACATCCTGGAATTGCAGTCTGACCTAAACACAGAACTAAAACTGTGTGCAGAAGACAGTTTAACCAAATCTGAAAGTGAACAAACATCTCACTGAAGTGACTACATTGCTTGATGATGCATCTCCAAAAAGCCTTTAGAAACTGATACCGAGTTACTTCTATTTGACCATAAATTTTGTATTTCAACTAGCAGTAACTCTGGTGTTACCACCACTCTTTTCAACCCACACACACACACGAACCTGCTTATGATATCATGGACAGTTTTACTCCAGGAATTATTTTTCTTTTGTAACAGAAGGCAAGAAATCCCAAAGCTTTTATGACTACTGATGGCTGAGAATGAATGAAAAAGGAATTTATTGCAGCTGACCCAAAGAGCTTTTTTTAAAACCACTGTTTACAATAGCCATTGTTTCCTGTGTGTTTTTAGCAACACCCTGCTTCACATATTTTACAGTAATATGAAATCTTCCCCCTGGAAGATGCTTATTATAGCCACTTTCGTCACATTCAGCCACCAAGGTTCAATTCTGGGTTAAGCTTTTAAAACAGGTTCACTGGACATTTTCTGTTTCTCTTTCTCAGCAGAATGATTTTTTTTTTTTTTTTTTAGACAATCTGGATTTTATAGTCACTTGGGGAAAAATCATGCATCCGGTTTTAGTCAGAGTACCGTGTGATAGTTGATCATCTCCTGCAGACTCTCGGCAAACTTTGTGAGACTGGACTGTGAAGAGAAGGAAGAGGACAGCCATGAAGGCAGGCAAAGAGACAAAGCAAGAATAAAACACAAAACAGCACAAGGTCAAATATAATTAGACATGTATTAAAACCAGTGGTTGGAAATGCCTGCTAAGCCACAGCTGCAGGGACAAAAGCTCCTCAGGTATGAGAGAAAGGAAACCCTGGTGTTTTTGAAGCAACAATAGCACTTTGGGAAAGAATTCTTTTGGTTAAGTTACACTTTTCAGATACACGCAGTGGCTCAGCTTCAAACCTAAAGGGAGAGGCGGTGAACAAAATACACAAAGGCAGACAGGAAGTGCTTACCTCGGCATGCAAAATTTATAAGAGAGAACAAAACAAAACATCTGACCTCTGCGAGACCCAGTGGACAGTGCAAGGTTCTGCTAGCCCTCATTTTTTAAACTTAGATAAATATCACCATGGATGAAGAGTGAAACCATTTAGAGCGAGAAAACAGAGAAGAGCTAAAGGCTTCTTCACATCTAGGGACTATCATGACGTCAGTAATGGTTTTATACTATCTATGATGTTTATTTTACTGAGATGTAGAATTTTCAAAGTTTTGCTGGATATTATAGGAGGCCTGTCACAACCCAAGCAAGAGAAGAAACAAAAAAAATACTTCAAAGCATTTTCTGCAGATAAGATCAAGCAAAATGATATTTTTGTTTACCTCAATGACCTCATCTTTGGCGGACTGCTGTGCAAGCTCCCGGATCCCATTAACAAACTGTTTGTTAGCTGCGTTGTAGGCTTTTCCAGCATCAATCATCCCGATACACAATTTCACCAACTAGAAAGGAAAGCACAAGTGGCAGACGTCAGTGTTCGAGGGGGTAACAGAGAAGAAATGCATTAACAGTAGAAACACTTCAGTGAACAGAAACTAGAAACAGTGCTGGAGATTTCTTCAGGGTATTGTCTCTTATTAATAACAGTGGAGCTCTGCTGCTGAAAATAGATTTGGGATTTTTTGTGGAACCTGGAAACGCTGAACGAGAAAAGGACCAAAACTAAAATATAAGATACTTAGTGCTTACTCAGTTTATTGGTAATTAACAACAGCCACTTCTTTCCCTTCTGACTCATTGAGGGCAAAGATAATTCCAGGTTATGTAAACTCCCAACAAATTCTGGCGGCTCTCCATCCACTCCCACACAGCTGATGACACAGAGCCTGAATGTGCATCTCCAGCCAAAGCAGCTAAATGACATGCTAAGAAAATGCCAATTTTAAGCAGCTTCTTTCAACAATTACTAAATGTTAATGAACACCTACAAGCTGATCAAACACAGACTGACCCTACTTTATGACAAATTATGAGTGAAATTTGAGTCGTAAAGGAAATAAACAATACTTTTTTTTTCCAATCCCAATCATATAACCATCTCAGCAGTGAGGATAAAAAAGCAGAAGACAGGCTGAAACTGAAAAAGAAAAAAAAGAAAAAAAGTGAAAGTGCTCGAAAACATTAGCAAAGGAGCACCTATCACATGAGGTATGAACAAGACAAGATGGTCAACACCTTACTCTCACACGTTTCCGTCCATTTCCAACAAGCATACATGTCATTTCCTTCGCATTTTAACAAAACACTTTTATCTTTAAATATGATTACACTACAGCTGCTGTATGTTCTGTTAGGGCAGTGGTTCCCTTTGTTTTTACAAGAAAATCCCCCCACACAAACACATCCTCCAACCACACACATCCATATTTTGTTTTCAAACTCCACTGCAGTTTATTTCACACCTCAAACCTTTTGTAAACAATTAAACAAATAAAAGTAAACTGCAATAAACTACAGGTAGCAATAAAATAAACTACTACTGCTTTTAAATAACAGAAAAACAATCCATCTTTATTTATTTTTCAAAAAATGCGCCTCTGTGCAAAATGGGTTTAAAAACATAAACAACTGTGGGATACTGTTTGTCCGTGATTTGGACAGCCCAGCACGTGCTCCCGACACAGGAGAAACAAATTCTGTCGGGGATACCAGCCTTGGCACCACCGTTGTGCAGGTGAAGCCAAAGGCAAGATATGCTTCATCATATTTTCTAGTCTTTGGCTTGGAAGGAAGTTGGTATGGAAGCATATTTGGCGATGCTTCATCTTCTGCTTTGCGTTTGTGTGGGTGCGCCGTCAAAAACCTGTCCATTATGGTAGCAGTGTCCAAGCATTATTATTATTATGACTTTTTTTGTTTTAATCTATTTTAATTCATACCGCGCGCACGCGCCCCCCACCCTTTGGGAACCACTGTGTTAGGGCGTTTTCACACCTCTGGTGTTTAGTCCATTTAAATCGAACGCTGGTTCGTTTTCTCCCTTGATGCAGTTCATTTGTGCAGATGTGAACAAGGTAATCGCACACCAAGACCCTTTGGAGGAGGTGGTCTCGCTCTGGTTCAAAACAAACTCCTAAGCAGTTCAGTGATTCAAGGTTTGCATTTTGGGATCCAACAGGGTACCATAGATGTGCGACAGTCAGTACGGGCTAACAACTAGCCGTTAAATTAACACAAATGCTCCATGTTTTCCAATAGTCCAGGATAGAGGAAACAAACTATGTGTGTTCAAAAAAAACAACAAAAAAAACACCCATAGATCTAGAGATATATTAGGTTTTCTGCTGTTGTTTGTGTGATCTGTAAATAATTTCTTGTAGTTCAGGAATGCTTTTTCATTGCTCGCTTGGTTCATTTCCAAAACATAAAAAGAGACTGAACACTGATGAGGGAAGCAATAGTTTCAAAGAAACAAAACCACAGTGACACCATTCACAAGACACCAGTATGTGAAAGGTTTCTACGCCATTGTTTGGAAACAGGATGTATATAAGCAGATTTAATGTGGACACTGTCACTGTTGATTTACTTCTGAGTCAACATGGCTGTGCACGTTATGTTCACACAGGTAAGCAAGCTTGAAGGAAAAGTTGAACTCTGGTGTCTGAAGACAACTTCACTCCACCCAAGTCTACACATACACATACACTCACTATCAGAGTCATACTCACGCAAACACACCCACTCTCTGGCAGATCCTTCCTCTCCACAGCAAGAGGGGGAAGTGAGGCTGAGTCACGGAGGTGGGGTGAGGAGGAGCGTGTAAGAGTAACTCTGTAAGACTAAGTCAAGGAATAAAGAACTGGGTTCTTCTAATCTCAAGGTCTTGCTCTCAGCAAATGAACAATTCTGTGGGGCTCTGTGGGGGTTAGGTGGCATCAAGACAGGGTACAACAGTTGATAAACATGACCGTGTTTGGCTGGTTTATTACTTGGGTTTAAAGTCAGTTACACAGGAAAAAACCCAAAGGCAAGAATTGATTATTGGGGGGAAAAAAATCTGCAAGAAAGCTGGGAAAAGTACCAAAGCACTCTTCAGGACTCAGGACTTTAAATAACACTCCCAAAATGTCTCTGCACACAGAAAGTTATTAAGCCAATTATTTTTTAATTTTAAGAAGTAATCAAGTGTGAAACAATTCTGTAGCTTTAATATGGATTTCAGCAAGTGCTTAATAGTCTGTACCACTAAATACAATTGTAAATACCATCCTGCGCATGACATCACAGATACCTAGAGTACAGATTTCGCATTAAAAGGAAGCAAAACAATAAAAAGCTTTGATAAAAGAATAAATATGCTGAATGGTGAGTAAATGCTGAGCCAGGTGGTAGAGTGGGTCGTGTATTAATCAATAGGCTGGTGGACTGATTGCTGGTTTCTACAAGATTCTGTTGGAAGTATCCTCGGGCAAGATGCTGAACTGAGTTTCCCCTGATGCATCCATTAGTGTGAGTGTGTGAATAACCCTGATTTTGTTTGTATACTACTTTACATTACGTCATCCAGACCTACTACAAAAACTGGAAACTGTACTTAAAACATTAACCTCGTCGTTCATTATGAATTCATTCATACCAGGAAATACATTTTTCAAATCACTACTAATAGGCACAGATCACTTTTTGTGATTTTACAAATGTATGATTTTGATCAACAAAATGTGACAGTTACAATAAAAGACTTGGCATATAGATAGATATTTAATCTGGTACAAGTAAACCATCACATTGCTGGCAGGGTAACGAGCGTGTTTGCTCGTCTGCTTTTGTTCAGTCTTGCTCAAAATGCCAAGGAATGCAGCGAGGACAAGTCCGAGGACAAACCTGACCTGTTAAAGGATGGCTTATGTTGCTGCTGGCTCACACGGTGGAGAAAACGAACAATTAAACAATGTTTTTCATGGGTGGTACTCACTTTGTCAAGCTTGGATTCCAGCTCGCACACATCCCCCTCCACTTCCTCTATGGTGGCTCTGTGAGGACAGAAAATGCAAAGGTTTGAAGTGGAGCACAACCATGACTCAATACTTTATTGACATTTGGATGCATGAAACTGTGAAACACAGAAAGAAGGTATACTCAGAGGCATCCTGCTGGAAAGCATGTATATACTTCGTCTTCATCCCATTATCACAATTCTGCTTATAACCCTCCTGTGTCTACTGTATACAGAGCAGTTAGGTAATCTCTGTTCCACATTATGGTATTTATGTTGATCATAAGTAAAAAGGAAGCAATATACTGCATGCAAATGCTACCCAAACTGGGTCAAATATTTGCTTGTCATTTCAACATCTTGATCATTTTCAGACACAGAAAAAGCACTTAATTTAATTATAGCAGTTCGGTTCCCTCAACATTCCTGTATTCCGCAATTATAGTTTCTGAAAACTACAATTGTCGTAAATGACAATATCCTCTCGTCAGAGTTCTGACAAGCATGTGCAGATGCACACACACGCGCGCAGACACGCAAACAGACATCTAGAAGCAGATAAACTGGGAGCTGCCATTTTGGGTCATGCTGCAGGCCTGAAATCGGGTCTGGCATGCTGCCCTTTAAAATGTGACAGAGACACAGCTTGGTTCTCCACAAGATTGACAGCCTACGAGCTTCAGGATACCACAACAGAGGGAGAAGAATATCAAATACATCATCCCAACACAGGATCTGTGGATTAAACACCCCTTGATGTTAATTAACGCATTACTAAGGTTTTTTTTTAATGCAGGACAGGCAGAGTGGTTGAATATTTTCTCTAAAACTGCATTTATTTATGCTTTATCTGGAATAAAGAAATAATAAGCAGTACAAATACCAACACTTAATAATGATATATGGAATTATGGCTATATTAGACACAGATGTATCTGCAGAAAAGCAACAAGGTCTTTAACTAAGGTGCACCGATAAACACATTCACCACAATAGCACCTTTAGCCTTAAACACCCTTTTAAGGAGTGGGCACTGGACACTGCATGATATAAGCCCACATATCCTAGAAAAACACATTTAAAACAGAAGAAAAGCTATTAAATGATCATACTAGTGGTGGCACATTCTAAATACTTAATGAATGCCCTGCTGTTAAGTCATGTATCATTAGTTATTCAGTGCAGCTCAGATGTGCCCTTTAGATAATGCGTGCTTCACATTTATAACCATTTAGAAGCCGTAATCAGCACAGAGGCAAGTTTATTTTTAAGACAATAGCAACATTAAAATGGTTTACATCTACTAATAAAACAGTATCTGTTTCTTATCATGGCGATTCTGTCGATTTCAGGCCCATCAGCCAGTTGCCCTTAGCATAAACTCACTGAAGATAAGGACAACAGTTTTACATTTCAAATACAATTTATTCTACTGAAGGAAAAAATGTGTCCAATATTATGCAGTGCAGTGCGTGAGTGCCATGTGTCAGTGTAAAGCAGAGGGATTAAGAATGTCACCCTACAGTAGCAGCGGACGGCTTTCTCCAAACCCCCTGTAGCGGTTTGTTCTCCCATATGGCATCAAACTAAGTCGTGGACATCTGGTCAGTGCCAGGGATCCTTCAACAAGACAGGCTTGGATGTATGCACACACTGAGCTGCAGATACTGTAAAGTGCACCTGTATGACTTAATTTTATTGCTATTCACATGTCCCAGTTTTTCTTATGTATGTGAAAGGGTTTTGTTTTTTAATGCAGGATGCATAGGCATAGTCATAATAATCATAATCATTAAAAATATAAACTGGATTAGCTCTTGAGTTGCTGGCTATGCTACAAGGAGCATAGGATAAACCTGGTGTTAAGGCTAATCAGAATATCATGCATGAACAGCAAATCCATCACTCAGTAAGTTCAACTGTGGAAATGCCAAAATCAAATTGCTGAGCTTTCAGAAACTGACATGCGCCTTATTCAGCTAAATGCTTGAAGAACCTGCCACATAGAGAAGTCCTTTGCTTTGCAACATGTACTTTATTGCGCAAGTAATCTCATGTACTTTGATTAATACATGCTGACCTAAAATTACATAAACTGAATACATCTTTTTTTTACCTTCTGTGCTTCGTAATAAGTATAAAAGGAAGGCTTTTGACTTGAGGACAGCTAAGTGCCCCTTTTTATGCGTCTTAAATAGCAGTCCAAGTAAAGCCGGTGAACTGAGGTCTTAAGTAGTCCAAGAGGGCAGAAACAGGGTCAAAAGCAATATATGACTGTGCCTCTCTCACATAGACATTAACCCTGCTCAAAAGAACATGCTACAAGCCCTGTTTGCCTTTCTCTGCTACCATGGGCAAAGAAAATTTCTCCAGAGATTCACACAGAGTCACTACTGCTCTGCCGACCGGGTCGAGCGTCTGACTTCAAGAGGATTTGACTTTTGCTTAGTTAGTACAAATGTAAGGAGTACAAACACTTGTATTGGTCTGCCAACACTAAAAGCAGAAGGAAGGAAGGAAGGGTGAGTTAAAACATGGTTAAGTATTCCCTTAAGCTTTAGTTGTACACTTTACAAAAAAGTGAACTGAATTATTACAATGAAATTACCCAATAATGGACTGTGTTTGGCAGTCAATCACGTTATCTGATTATGTGATATCTAACATCTTGTCAGGCCAGTTCTTGCTTGATAAAAGTCACTTGATCTCTCTGCCCAGGGGCAAACAACAACATTTAGTATCCAGGTCACAAATAGGAACTATAATAAACATGACTGAAATGAAATAAGACTGGAAAACTCAGGTACATTCTCAGGACCTAGAAATCTAACAATTGTTTTAATTGTCAGTCAGTCAGTCACTGTCATGCTTTCCAAGTAACTGCAAGAAGAAGACCATTTCCTTCTAATCTGAAAAGCTGAGCCTGCAGGCTAAACTTGCAAAAGTGCTGACAGAGGATAAGAAAAGGAGGGGCCTTGGCAAAATGAAAATTTGGGCTATTGCCTCATAGCTGTGAACTTGGAGCATATCCAGGCTGAAACTGGATAATGAGCAAAAGAGGAGAAAGCAGAGAAAAGAAGAGCCACAAACTTTTGGAAAGACCAAGATCTACACTGAAGAGTCATAAAATGTGGTCCCATCTAGACTAAAGTCACCAAAATAGACAAACAAAACTGGACTAAACTATGTACCTCTCGAAAAGATATCTGAACACGGGTTTTTAAATTAAGAAGCAAACTGTAAGTGTTGGTTGTAGAAGTGCTCCGCTATATAAACAAAGCGATACAAAATCCACTAAGTGACAAAGCACTCTTTTCTCTACAAAGTCAGGACAGTGTGAACCATGGTTTTATCACAGCCTCATAAGACTCCTTTCCATAGGGTGGTCACCAGGCTAGTTTCATGAAGTCCAGTGAGTGGTATGGCAGCAGTCAAATTTCACTCTGCTTTACTTTTGCTTACACCATAAATCAACAGAAAAAAGGTAAAAAGAAAAAAGGTTAAAACAAAAAACAAAAAAACGGTCATCTGGGAAAAAAAAGAAAAAAAAAGGCCAACAACAAAAAACAAAACATCATGCCAATTATGAAGCACAGTTGTGGGATGATCATGGTTTGGGGCTACTTTGAAATCACTGAGAGAACAAACTGGTTTTAAAGTGTATCCAGAAAACATGTTTACAGGTGAATGTCAGGACAGAAGTTCATGACCCGAAGCTGAGGAGAGGTTAGATCGCTCAACAAGATGATGTGCGTATCAAACAAGTTAAACCAACCATAGAAATATTGAAAAATGAAGTAAAATTCAGAACCAGCCTTTAAACCAAGAAATATTGCAGCATGACTTGAAAAGGGAAATACTAATGAACTGAAACAGCAGAAGTTGAAAAGCTGTAACGTGAAAGGCAGCAGTTTCAGCTGGTTTGGATATACTGACTGCTGACAACTCTCTTTCCACTCCTGGAGTGAGCCAAGCTGAACAGCTGGTTCTAGCAAATGAGACTGAAATATATACGGGTTGCAGGGGAGTCTGAATACATTTTCAGGAGAAAGAAATCCATTTGAAATGTGCTGTGTATATAGTTGTTTTCTTCTTTTTCTTAAAAACATACACACACATTATATATATATTTATTTCCTGGTTTACTGATACAGATGATACTGCACAAATATAACAACCTGGGTTTTAAGCAGGTGACTTTTGGGTGTGAAAAGACTATCCGAGAAAGAGATTTAAATTATTGCACATCACCCAACTACAAGGATAATTACATAATAATGATACATAATAGTAATAATATATCTTATTACATTTTAATGTAGTTGCTGTTAGTATTATCGCAACACTTTATTATGTAATAAATAAGCAAACATGGTGCATCACACAGACTTTGTGATCATGAGATAACTCAGATAATGCATATGGCCTTTAATTAGTCTCAAAACATGCACACATATTAAACAGGCCAACAGCTGTGACATGTGTGCACAGGACAAAGCTGGAAACACAAATCATATCCACTAGCCTGGTTTATGTGTGTAGTTTTGAATGTAAACACCACAGATGTACAGTAGATACTACATTCTTATTTAAATGTTTTTATTGACATTTCCAACATTTTAAACACTCACCCTGAGTGAGCAAACACATTCAGACAAAACAGACAATTAAAACACATCTTGAATGTCAGGGAACCACTGATTCAGTTTGTTTGGTTTTTTTTCCTAGGTGTAATGCAATTTCTCATTAGCCACTTCTATCATAATAGAATAACAGTCTCAGTCTTGTGTTAATTTTTTGTTTCTGAGCTTTTAAGCACGCCATTTCCCAGTCATCCTGTTGTATGTCTCCTTGTATATCATTTTTCCATGCCTCTAATCCGTTACTGTTAGACTCTTTGTCATAGGTAGCAAACGCATTATAAAGCACAGAAATTTGCTACTTCTTTTCAAATTTCTTCACCACTAGGTCTTGAAGGTGTGCAAGTTGTGGTTCATATGCAAAGGATCAATGTGTTTGAATAAAGTGTCTCAACTGCATGTACTTGAAAAAATGCTTCTTAGAGATATCACATTTTAGACACAGTTCCTTAAATGTCATAAGGATGCCATTTGAATAAAGATGTCCTATTTTCTGAACCCCTTTATTTGCCCATATTTTAAAGCCTCCATCTGCTCTTCCTGCTGAGAAGGATGCATTACCATGGACTGGTGAGAAAAATGAAAGGGTTGGTGTATCCTTAAAATGTTTATGAGCTTTGGATTCTGTGTTGTTGAAATGGATTCTGTTGTTTGTATGAGTTGTTTGAATTCCGCTGAATAAATGTATGAGTTTAACTCAAGGTTCTTTGCTGATGAAGGTGGAACACCTGTTGAAAAGTAAAATGTACAGCTCATAATTAGGCAGACCAATAGTACCAGTTCAAATGTGAGACCTGTAGCCCTCCTCTGTCATAGGGTAGATATAACTATCTGAGTTTTATTCTGGACTTTGTATTGCTCCAAATAAATTTACTAAAGATAGAATGAATCATGTTAAAAAGTGATTTCCATAACAGCAAGGGGATCAACTGAAATAAGTAAAGAGATTTTGCCAATAGAATTAAATAGTCATTTTTATCATATTGTTACATCCATTAAAGAGATGGGCATTGTCATCCATCCATCCAAAGCTTCTCTCACTTCTTGTATACAAGTTAACATTTACAGTTGTTTTTATATCTGTTGTAATTTTGACTCCTAAATCCATGAATCCTTCTTTTGCGTTTATAAACAGTGATTTTATTATTGGAGATTCTCTTTCTCTTGATTTAAACGAAGCACTGATGATTTTGTATAATTTATTTTATAACCTGAAAACTGTCCAAATTTATCAATTTGTTTAATGAGGTTTTGGATACTAACTGTCAAATTTGACAAAAAGAGGAGAATATCATCAGAGATATAAAAATGTTCTTGCCCTCCAATTTGGATGACTCAGATACTACATTCTTAGCCCAAAAGGATTCTGGACAATCATCTGTCTCCAAAAACAGAACAAGAGGAGGTAGTTTATGTAAAAACAGGATTCACAGATATGGACTGATGTGCAGAGAATGTAATCAGTAGACAAAACAAAATGCAAACTCTCTGAACTATGGTATCATTCAACAACAACAAACTGTGCAAACTATTTGGAAGGGTTACAATGCATAGAGATCTGCAGTGTTCCATAGCTGGTGCTAAAAATTAGAGAACTAAGCTTGGTTTAAGTGCTGAGTGGGTGTGAGGATCAAGCCAGAGCTAAATAGGGAGAGACGTGTGGTATAAGACAGACTACAGGCCATGAAGAAGTAAAAAAAGTAATAAAAAAAAAATAAAATAAAGTCTGCTTTGTGAACCACATCAGAGGCAATTTCAGCATCATGTCCTGCTTCCCTTTATGTTGACTCGAAAGGGCACTGATCCAAAGGTTTGTGTCAGACAGGACTCCACACCACTGTACATCAAAACAGAAGCCTCCTGCCTGGATTATAAATGCCAATATTACAATATTATTATATTACTTTACATATCTTATAATATGACCCATTTACATTTCGCAAGCCAGCAATCTAACAACAGCTGCAAGATAGTAAACAATAGCTTGCTTCCATACTTTAGGAAATTAATTCAAGTCATTTGAATCAGTTCTAGTTAGTTGCCTGACATTCTGTCTCTCAAAGCTGGAGTACTTCTTTCGAGTAAACATCCACATAAAAAGGTTATTTTAGCAGGGGGTGACTAAGATTCTAACACTGCCAACAACACTAACAACAGCTCTGGACTTTTACTGTGCTAGTCTACAAGCACTAGTCAATGATTTGTCTGGATAGTAAAATACTGTATAAACAGAAAAGGAGACACCTAATTCTTTAGCAGTGATTCAGTGACCATACTCCAAAAAACAAATAATTGCATCTCTGGTGCTCTGTGAGACGGCTGGCATCTGCCCAGCTGCTTGTGTCTACTCTGCATAAAGAAGTCAGGCAGTCGAACAGGTTTGTCATTCATGTTGCTACCAAGTCTTCTTCAGGCCCGCGGTACAGACCTCAACACTACAAAGACAAAAGGAGACATCAAAGAATATACTTTACACGTTTTTTCATCTCACTGGAGGATATTGTGTAATTTAGAAGCACCGGTTTGGCTGGAAATCTGTTCCCCGTTGCACAATATCGGAACAACTATTTATCATGCAATGGCCATACAGAAGTAAAATGACTTCTCGGTTCACTGATTACGGGATTTCAGGAAGTTAATACGCACTGTTCACACAAAAAATTTAGGAAGCAAATTTTTCAAAAATTTCCAAGATATTATGAACAAAATGTTAAAGCTTCTAAATTACTATTACTAATCCAATTTAGATGTGTCAGCCCTGCATTACATCTTTACTTTGATGTCTTCCAAATATATCTTGCGTACTGTCCTGCAGCCTCTCTCGTCTTGTCTTACTTCTGCCAAGAACCTCTTAAAATACAGGAGGAAGATTATTTTACACAGTTTGCTTTTTTGTTGTTGTTTTTTTAACTTCATAACTTCTCCCAGAAAAGCTGACCACTTTGCATGAAAAGGGTTTATTCCACTGGACTGAAATAACAGTGGTGGTA
>VVHJ01011558.1:2513-16222 GCA_015107715.1 Tylochromis polylepis
AAAAAAAAAAAAAAATTTTTTTTTAAAAAACCCCCCCCCCCCCCAAAAAAAAAACAAAAACAAAAAAACAAAACAAAAAACTATCTGATCCACAGATTGAATGTATCCTGGTTGACTTACTTGTTCAATGAGTTTGCAGCTCAGAGGGATGTAGGCACCACTAAAGATATAAGCCATGTCTCGAGGGACACGCAGGTCATATTCTTCATCCGTCTTTGGCACCTTGATGCAAAATATGATGAGCATGTTACCATATCAAAAAATCAGAAATTAAAACCAAAATGCCTTTAGGAAAAGTATGTGCTGTATTTTTTTTAAAGAAAATAATAAAGTTAATTAAAGAGACTATATTATATGTTACTTTTTTGGGTCATATATAGTGTTACATTGACGGATGCTCATTAAACATGCTCCAAGTTTCAAACAATGAGGTCAGTGTATGTGAAAGAAGTAAACATTGACTTTTTTCTACTTGCGGCTCTGTCTGATGTCAGTGAGAGGACATTGCTAATATGGTCATCGCCCCTTAAAAATCTTTTGTTTGTTTGGGCCAGCCAATCAGAAAAGAAGATTAAAGAGAGGGATGTTTTACAAGGAGAGGAGATTTCTTGTTTTAAAAAAAGCTTTTTTACCAGACAGAGGGTGAACACAGGTGCTTCACCAAGGCTCAGTATTCCATAAATAAGGCTTATTTTGAACTGTGAACCATACGAAGTTGCTCTTGTAGAGTCCACAAATACAACTTAGCCAAATAGGTTCACCTAAACAATAATTTACCAAGTTAAGTTTTCTGCTCAAGGCTCTGAAATTGCTCTTCTTTGCCAGAGAGGAAAAGGCATCTGTCAGTTTTCCTGGAAAAAAAGAAGAAGAAACAAGTCAAAAAGCATTTCTTTCTTGATGCACAGAGTAATGCAGGGTTTCCTGTAAATGGAGAAGGCTAAAACTGCGTTAAGAAGCCACTGTCACCTGCAGTTTTATCATTAACCAGTTTGCCCACTTTGCTCTCCATTACAGTGAGCGTCTCTCCCGGCTGCTGCTCGACCAGCAGCCCCAGCTGCCTCAGGTTGGAAAATGTGAGCAGGTGATTCACTCCATAGCTCTAATGAGGTCAGACAGAGAAAAATGTCAGGCATTAGACCGGTGGCTCTTTATCAAAATGAGCACACGCTTAACAAGCCAAGGCTGGCAGTAAAGAGCAATCTGCCACTACAGGCTGCCCAAGGAGCCTCAAAAACACTCAATCTTATTAAAGACTCAGATCTGTGATAACAGCTCTGTAATTTCCCCAAACAGCTGGGTGCTGCATGTTTTCCAAAGCATTACTCTAAGAGGAGGAAATGATCTTTTTTCAACAACAGATTGATTTACATTTCATGCTCCAGTGTAGGGATAGGCTATATTATTATTTTTCCCCAGAGGGCCATACTGTTAAATTAAGAGGAAGCTCACACACTGAATAAATGAAAAATACACACACTGCTGATTTAAGTCGAACTCTAAGGAGATTATTTTACAACTGGATATTTGCGAACATAGAAGTCCTGAGTCTTTGTTTCAAAAAACAATTTCAATTATTGTCATCTTGGGTTACAATGAAAAGATTATTTGTCATAAAACATGCTTTACATTGCATTACAGATATGGAATGAAGTATTATTGTATTATTCTACTTGTATGGAGTCAACATCACTGAATGAAGATTACGCCCTACATGGACTGAAGTATAGGACCACCTACACATTACATCTTACAGGAGCCACAGGTTTATAATGGGTTTATATAGGGTTCATTCAGAAGAGCATTTGTGAGGTCAGGCACTGATGTCCAATGAGAGGTCCTGGCTCACAATCTCCATTCTAGTTCATTCCAAAGGCGACTGATGGGATTGAGGTTGGGGCCCACACCAAACTCATGTTGGAACAGAAAAGGGCCTTCCTCAAAATGTTCCTACAAAATTGGATTCACAGAACAGTCCAAAACCTGTGAAGCATTAAAATTTTCCTTTAGGCCAACTGGAGAACAATAACCCCATAGCATTATCTATCTGAACTAGCACAGTCTAGTCAGGCAGGCAACGCTCTCCTGTCATGTGCAAACCCCAGAATGGCCCGCGAGATTGTCAGATAGAGAAGCATGATTTGTAACTCCACAGAATATGTTTTCACTGCTCCAGAGTCCAGTGGCATTTACACCACTTTGTCCATTCCCTGACATTGTGCTTGGTGATGTGATGCTTACACGCAGCTGCTCAGCCATGTTAACCCTTGCCATGAAGCTCCTGGTGCACAGATTTTGTGCTGATGTTAATGCCAGAGGAGGTTTGGAACTCTGAGTTCCCGAGTCAGCAGATCATTTGTGACTTTTATGTACTGTGAGCATCAGCACTCCATGACCCCGCTCTGTAACTTTACATGGTCTGCCATTTGCTTCCACTTTACAAAAATACCACTTAAAGCAGATTGTGAATATCTAGGAAGGAAGACATTTCACAAAGCGACTTGTTGCAATGATGTTTCCTCAGCAAGACCCTCAAATTCAATGAGTGTCTCGTTCTTTCACAGATCTTAAGTAAAAGCAGACTGTATGGCTAGGTGCTTGATTTTATACACCTGTGGTGATGGGACAGAAAACACCTGAGTTCAAAGGTTCAGATGTGTGGCCCAATACGTTTGCCCATGTAGTGTACCAGCCTACCATTTATCAGCAAATACACTGTGTTATAGCTGAATACATAAATAATAAATAATTTGAGATGGTGACCCCTCATTCCAAGACAATCACTGACATAATGCTGTATTTGATGAAATGTGAAGGTTGTTTTGTTTCCCTTTAAGGACATTACAGGGATGACCGAGATGGTTTACAGGACATATTTTGCCCATGTGTATTTTACTGACTATTTATTGTACTTATCCATATCTACTTATTACTCCAAGCACTTTAAGAACAGGGGAACACATACAAAACAAAGAAACAAGTGTGTGTGTGTGTGTGCAAAAAATGTAAAAAAAAATGTGTTGTAATTCTGCAGCTGCTTTGTGAGAAGTTCTGCTGTTAAACTGATTTTCTCTCTGTCATTTAAGTCAGTTAGAATGAAAGCTGCAGACGGGTTTCTAGTATCAGGCAGACACAACTATTCTGGTTTTCTTTTAAAAAAGCATTTACATAACTGAATACTGATAAATCTTCCAACAAACAAACTGGAATTTTATTCACTAAGAGCTCCAAAAATGAAAGATATTAGTGTTTTATTGCACAAGTCCCTTACAGCCAGCATCACCCTACATGCAGTATGTATAATTAAATCCTTTTTGAGCAAACATGAACAGAAAATAGCATATTTTTAAAAAAAAATTTAAAAAGCAGAAAATACAATTTCAAGCAAAGGTGCAAAAAAATACTGATACTAATATCTTTTGTATTTCTACCACAACAAAAATACTTTTTAAAGATTTGTTGTACCTCACCTGCAAATACTGTGCTTTTAATGAACGGTAGTCTTTTGGCAGCAGTCCTGTGGGAAAACGGCATCACAATAGTTGTAAACACGGAAAGACAACAGTCTGGTCTCTGATAAGTCAATGAAAGACAATTCACCATTTTCCGTGATAGACAGCAGACAAAGCAGCCTGAGACTTTCTACCATGGAGACCTAGGGAAGAGAAAAGAGTCATTCAGACATTTTTGGCAGTGCGCTTATTGCTGGACTCTTTTAAGCCAACTCACCTGTCTGTTGATGTGCTCCTCTATGTAAGAAATGCATTCACGGATTTCAAATCCTTCAAGTAACACTGGGAAATCACAAGGAAACAAGATTTGCATCCATATTCAGTAAACTCCTGCTCCCGGGGTTAAAAAACTACAAACTATTATTTTTGACAACATTCAGTACCGGACACAAACAAAATGAAATGAACCACTTAACTTGCAGCATGGTGAGAGGAGCATATATAGAAACACAGGCATGTTTATTTAGCTATCTCTGGAGGACTTTATTTCACATTAATACATTTCCAAGCCAGGCACTGTTGCCTCACATTAAGAAGTTTCTGTGTGGAGTTTGCATGTTCTGCCTGTGCTTGAATCAGTTCTCTTAGGTTACTCTGGCTCCTCACAGCAAAAAGACATGCTTGTTAGATTAATTCGGGATTCTAAAATGGCCATAAGTGTGAATGTGAGTGTTAATGGTTGTCTGTCTGTGTGTTAGGCCCTGCACTGGACTGGGAAACTGTCCAGGGTGTGTGCTCTCCCTCTTGCCCTGTGACAGCTAGGATAGACTTCAGCCCTGCTGTGGCCCTAAATTGGATAAGTAGTTAAGAAAACAGATTTATGGTTGGATGGCATTCTCAAGCCTCACGTTTAAGTGCCAAAAACTAACATAAACCTAACTTAACTATGGTCCAAGTCTAAGTCGTCACTGCTTATAATCCCATTCTTAACACTAATCTTACTGTTCTTCTCCCAAGTCTTGGCAAACAGGGCACACAGAAAATAATGTGGTAGTTTTAGCTGTCATATCGTGACCAGTCCTCCTTGTAACCCAGGGAGATAATGCTGCTGATTCAGTCACTTTTGCCGGGTTTATGACTGCCTGCATGTGATGCATTTAGGGGGCATCTGTAAATTGTAGTTATAAAAAAGATAAACCAGGTTGCACCCTTCTCAAACGGGATCATCTCTAATTCATTTAAACTACTGAAAACAGCGTAACATGAGACTCATCTGTCAGCAAAAAGTCTTTGGAGAGCTTTCATGTTCTTGCATACACATACGAAACCAACACTCAGTGTGTCGTAAGTAATAAAAACATGGACCTTGTTTTGTGCTTTCAGGTGTTAAAAATCCCTTAAATGGAACAAAGAGCAGAGCAGAGGATTCTTACAGTGTTCTGTCTTTAGCAGCTCCTGAAAATCCTGCTTTGTTTTCTTCTTCATTATCGACTCACTAGCACCAATGTCTGGAAGAGAATATGCTCTTCAGCAACACAGCCGTGCAGATATTGCTCGGAATCAGGTTTGCGGTACGATACTGTAACACTCACGCAGGCTCAGCAGTCGATGTTCCTGCTTTAACCCTTTCAGCTCCTCTGACACAAACGTCTTCATCTGCTTTATGTCCATCCCCCGACGTTTCTGTGGAATTATTAAAGAAAACGAGACAAAAAGTGTTAGCTATTTCACCGTCCTTACTGGTCATTTATGCTTCAGTGGGAAATCTACACCATAGTGCCAATGCCATAGCTACGTCATAACTACAAACCCCTCTGAAACTCTACAAGGACGTGCACCTTCCTAGAAATGTAACTACACGCCGCATCAACGCAGCCCACAGCTACTGTAAGTGGCCTGCTCAGCACCGTCAATTCCTCCTGTGAATTTCCAGCTACATTTTTGCCACAGTTTTTGAGAAAATAACAATTAAAGTGTCAATATCAGAAAAAAATAATCATAGCATCAAGATAAGGACTCATAACTGTCAGCAAATTCCTGGAGCGAGCTTGCTGAAACTACTGGAACGTACAAAAAAAAGAGGAAAAACTAGAGGGACAAAAATGTTTGCTGACCAAAACAGAGGGTGGAGACGCAGGATGGGAAAAAGTCCCAGCATTTGATTTGTTTCTATTGGCTGGCATCGCACATAAAACACTGAGACACGACCACAAGGTAATTAACACGTAATGCACCAATACAAATATAAATGTCAGCCATTTTTCAAGGTTGTGTCATATAATCTACGAAGACTCTCCACAGAAATCTAAATCTAGCCACAAGGACAATGACTCCTAAGCAGGATAAACATTTACTCACATCATATGCAGTCTGCAGATTCCTGGCTTTCTGACTGAGAAAACCAAAGACGTTGGAGAAATGCTCATTTCTGATTTCACTGAACACCTACGAAACATTTGACAGTTTAGACAGATTTTTCTATTAGAATTATGACAATTACCAATCTGCAGCCGACCGCAAACTAACATGAGCCTTACCTTATCCTGAGAGTTCAGCATCACTTTCACACTTTTGTCAGAGGAGGTAACATCAGGTCCAAACTCCACACATCCTGCACAGTAGTTGAAATGATCAGACAACATATGGATATATTAAAAAAAAAAAAAACTCAGTCGGGGAAGGCGTGGTTTCAAGAAAGTTAAGAATTTGACGGAAAAACGCTCTGCTCAAGAGGCCAGAGGTGACATGTTTCTCTCAGGCAATAAGGTGAAAGTGTGTGGATTTCATCAAATACTGGAGTGTAGGTTGATTTACTGACACCTACCACATTTGATTCTAAAGATATCATCGACGAGCCCTTCGTAGACAACTTGTGAGCACAGAGGAGTGACAAAGTCCACATCTGCAATGATAATGACGACATTAGAACGGGAAGAAAGAACAGCACGGCCCGTCATCCTCTGAGATCACGCCACTTGTCTCCTCACCTCTGTCAATAAGAAAAACATTCCCAATTTCAGCCTGACGAGCTTTTTGTTCTCCCTCTTCGACCTGCTCCCTCCATGACTCATACGCCATCTGGTATCAGACAGAATTACCATTGACAACAGCCCAAAACAGGCGAAGGACAAGCTGGGTGTGAAAAAGTTAAACTAGTTTGATCTGACTAGCTTCTGGTCTCTAATCTTACTGCACCTTTGAACAGCGCCCAATCCCGCAGACCTTTGAGAATGGGCCGTACAGGGAGTAAAGGAGGTGGAGAGCACTGCCGGCGGTCCTCACCCAGCGCTGGTCTCCGGCCTGGAAAAATACAGGATTTATATGCACCATCAGAGATTTTGTAGTTACACTACTGATTCAACTACAGGCTTATAAATCCAGCAACAAACAGTTCCAATGTGATGCGGTAGATTCATTTGTTTCACTATGCGACACAGTGATTGTTAACACATTAGTAACGCTACAAAACCCAGACTTCCTTTGTGCTGTCAGCTTCAGATATGAGGAATTCCATTTTACAAGAAAGAAAAATACAAATGTATGACGAAAACTCAAAACTAATGCACAAGGACAAAAACTATGACGAAATGTAGTGAGACTTTTGTGATGTTAATTTCTTTATTTTATGTATTGATCACATGTTTTAACAATATCACCTTAGTAATAGTGATATCACCTTTTGTCACTTAGTTATATACATATAGGATAGCATCAGAAGTGTGTTTTATGCTTTATCACATGTGTGTTCCACACACACATAGTGAGGCCATTGTGAGTAGATCAGGCACATTCTGGCGCGGCGTGTGGGGAGGTTGGATAGATAGATAGATAGATAGATAGATAGATAGATAGATAGATAGATAGATAGATAGATAGATAGATAGATAGATAGATAGTGGGGCCATTCTGCTTGTCTCTGGAAGAAGGGAGGTGACAGTGAAAACGTGGTCATAATTCTCTTTCCGGGAAGGGTTCAAGGATGAACTGAACTGAAGGTATAGACCTACGTGATGTGCTGTGGAATGTCTTTGTCTACTAATTAAGTTGTGTCGAATAAGCAACACAAATCTGCAAATGGTTCAATCAGAAGTAATCTCCTTGTGCAGTAAGGTCAGACAGTCACATCTGGAAAATGGTACAATTTGCTCTCACGCGCCGCATTTCTCACAAAAAACGTGTTTGGAGGAATTGAGGAGTACGCATAAGGACACATTTCAGATCAAGGTAAATAAGACGCTTTGTAAACCATGTGGAATGGTAAAAACACATCTAACTTTTACACTTTATATTTTAACTTTAGATTGAGTCCGTAATAATCTTATGATATTTAGTCGACTACAACTAGACTAAAACTAAATGACGTTTTATTCAAAAGACTAGGACTAAAACTGAATCAAAATAAACACTGATACAGAGCAACAAGTCATGCGTGTATCCAGCAAGAGCATGTGAGGCCAAAATTCATTTTCTTTACTTTGCTTTTCGTCATTTAAGCGAAACAGCTCGCTCATTAGCTGCTCAGTGCACCACCATGTTCACTCATCTAGTCTGTCTATTGCTACAGAACCTCTTCACATTAACAAATTATCACTAAAATATTAACTAGAACGGGATTTAGATAACAATATAAGCACTTGGCCTTTACTTACCAGGAAGTTGTCTCGAAAGAATTCTGGCAGCTCCAGACTGATAATGTCATCATCAAGTGGAAGGAGGTAGAAAGCCCATTCATCTATGGTCACATCTACAGGAAAGGCAAAAACAGCTTTTACACTTCATTTCACTCACACTCATCATTCCTGCAAAAAGAGGAAAATGCCTACCGCCAAAGATCCCCTGCTCCTCCAGCACGGCCTCACACGCATAGAACTGGTTCCACAAAGAAGGGTCAGTAGGTCAGTATCAAGAACTCAAGGCATTACAAAGCCAAGTACAGTGTGGACACAAGACAAGAAAGAGAAATACCTTCTGTGGGGTAAAGATTATCTTGTGTCTTCGGAATTTTCCTGCTGCCTTGTCTGTGTTCACCACATCTGCAGCAAGAAAGAATGCAGAAGTCACTTTGCTTCAGTTTCATCCATTTTCACTAGAAGACTTTATAATAAAACCATCAAGACAGGAGGTGATAAAAAAAATAAAAAGAATCTCCATTTACCACATATCCATTTCACAGTTTGCATTCTTGGTCGAATTAGAAAACAGAGCCTGGAAAAAGAGCAATGCCACATTGTCAGCTGGTCACATCAGGTGTGTGTGTACAATTCTGTACTAGTATGAAGGTGCAGGGCTCACTGATCTGAGGTGCTGATAACAGGTTTGTGTTCCACTTTGTAGAGTTTGTCAACTTCATGTTGCTGAAAAAAAAAGGGGGGGGGGGGGCAAAATGCTTTTAAAGACATGTTGAAATTGCAGTAATCCTGAAGAGATGCAGGATCTATTAGAACAGGCAGGAGAGCAGCAGCTGATGCGGTTCACCTTTAGTGTTGATACATTAGCAATACGATCCAGCGGGCTCATCAAGTCTGCCTCAATGAAGAGGTCTTTCTTCCCGGGGAGCTGTGACACAAGAGAGGGGCTTGTAGGACAATCTGTTCTTCACAACACAAAAAGCATCCCTTGTTTTGTTGTAGTCCCTGTTTTTTGTCTTCACTAAGTCTGAAGTACATTACAAACTAATACACAACTTCTACACTTTCGCCACTGATTTTGACAAAGTCCATTTTTGCCTAATTAAATAAAACTGACTCCTAAGACAAAAGTAAACTGTAGTTTGGTGCGGACAGTTTTCATGTGCAGATAAATATATAGTTTGGGCTCTACTGTATTCACAGCAGCAACTCAACTTATGTGGTACTGACTGAAAATAAACTACAACAGCGTTATTTATTCATAGATTTTTCCAAAGAGTTAAAAAAACAAAGACAAAGACAGACTCTGAAACTGAAAAATGTTATCGATTCCATGAACACAGAGCAGGAGAAGACTGGGAAAGCTTTCTAGATGTTCCCAGAGAGGCAGAGAGAGAAGTAAAGATGGTGGGCAAATAGTATAGCATATAGGAATAATATTTCTCAACATAAAATCTCAAGAGAATGGCTGCAATCTTTGGCCCTCCAGCAGCACTGCATTAAAAATAGACATGATTCTGCAGCAAAAATCACTCCATGAGCTGGTGGGCACTTTTAAAAGCCACTACCAGTAAAATGGCTTTTTGTTATGTCCATAAACGCAAATTATAACTCTATAAAACAAACAAGAAATATAGTAGACTTCATTAAAAACACAGAAGGCCTCTACAAGAAGGGCCAAAGCAGTCTCTATTGGCTGACATCACTGAGGTCCTTTAACATCTGCCGGGCGGTGCACAGGATGCTTTATGAGTCTGTGGTGACCAGTGCGATCCTCTGTGCTGTGTTGGGCTGGAGCAGTGGAGTGAGTGATACCAACAGACGCGTTGCTAGTAAATGGGTGTGTAGCCAAATGATAAAGTATAATAATAATAATAAAAAAAGAACAGTGCTATATACATGCTATACATGCCAGTCATATTACTGATGGGAATGTCTTCAGCAGAAGCTGTGACTTGCTCCTACCTGTTCCAGCAGGTAGATGAGCTGATCTCTGGCCAGCCTCTTGAGGATGGAGAAGTCAGGGAGCTCCGGGGAATCTCTCCTGGCACTGTGAGCCATGCTGGACACACGACGGAGACCGGACAACACTCAATCATCCACTGCTGGCATAAAAAAATAAAATAAATAAATAGCTCATATACAAATATAATGTTTAATAATGGAGATACTAAAACCAGCAGAAACATATAAGACAATCAGCGATCTGTGCTGTGATAACCCTCCCTGCTGGCTTAGCTTCAAAGCTAAAAACACATTCATCATATAAATGATGATATAAAGCGTCGAAGATGCTGACACTAGTGTGTAAAAATTTCCCCAAAAAATATCAAATTAATGCCAGAAATTCGACAGTTTATGTCTTGTAAACATAACGAAAGGGGGATTTAAATTATGTTAGCAGCTACCTGCTTCCGTAACTAAATAACTGGAAACATCCGACGACCAGCTGTTTCCCCCCGGATCATAATAGGAACGGACCGCTACACTTTTGGTCGAAAGACGTTGAAAATTAAATTACCTAACAACGCGGTTTTTCTGTCACTGACTTGACAGAACGTGATTTTTACGCCATGAACTCAGAGGCAGCTTTATTGTTAGAAACTGTTCAATTTGCCGCAGAGAAACACCGCAACCAGCGACGTAAAGATCCAGAGGGAACGCCGTATATCAATCACCCCATAGGTAGGTGTGTTTTTACAGTAGTACGATGCATTCTGTGCGTAAGTCTGTGAAGTCTCTCACTCTTATCTTTAAAAGAAAAAGAGGTTTCTGATGTTTAACTGATATGATACCGGAAACCTGGGAATATCAGAGGAGATGGAATTGAAACTCAAGTATCAAGCTTAATTTTGTTCATAATGGACATTATTTAATAGTATATGCTGCGGCGACACTTTGTCAATAGGGGAGCAGTCGAAAGGACCAGTACTATTAGAACTAACCAGTAAAGTTATCAGGGTTTACTCGCTTACTACAGCTATATCACTAATATATGTTTACCATTATATAGCAACAAATAGTTTTGCAGAAAGCAAATTATATTTTAAACTATATTTCAATTAACACGAGTGCCTTTATTTTATTTGAGTCTGGTGATAACGCATCGCTATTACACAGCATGCTATTATTTTTCAACTGTAAAATGTGTCGCTCAGCATACAGTGTATAGTCTCACGGGAGAGGTGGAGGTCGATTGATTCGTTTTTTGTTCAGGGGTACAAAACTAAGGGCTTTTTGTGTGTAGGGGATTTAGCGGCATCTAGTGGTGAGGTCACAGATTGCAACGAACCTAATATTTCCCCCACTACTCACTGCTCCACTTTTCTTTGCTGAGCTAATGATAGTACTTGGCAGTGCTTTTCCTGTCAGGACTCCAGACCACTAGAGCTGTGGGGGACTTAAAGGGACAAACTTTAAAAGAATAAAGAAACGCACCAAAAATAACACTGAAAAACATTAATTATTTTTCTTCTGAAAACTTGTTATCTAGAACCTTAAAGTGGTGGAGGAGCTCTTCAGCGAGGAAATGTCTGAGTATAAATGACTATAAGTGACTTCTCTTAGCAGCCTGGAAACAGTGAAGCTTCTTGTTTACTGTCCTCTCTGCTACTCACAGCTCTCTGTGTGTGCTTTTAAGGAGTGGCAAGAATCCTCAGCGATGAAGGGGGCATCACAGACATTGAGGTTTTGCAGGTGAGTTATCAGTTATTATCTGTTAGTCATAGTTGCATCAGTAATCCCGTGTGGTTCCTCCCACCCTGCAGGCCGCCCTGCTTCATGACACAGTAGAAGACACTGACACCACCCCCGCAGAGCTGGAAGCTAAATTTGGGGTAACGGTGGCTCGCATTGTACAGGAGGTGACGGATGACAAAAGCCTGCCCAAGCAGGAGAGGAAGCGTCTACAGGTGGAACATGCACCTCACCGCAGCCAACAGGCCAAGCTGGTTAACCTGGCTGATAAACTGTACAACCTGAGGGATCTGAACCGCTGCACTCCTGTTGGTCAGTACTTCTCTGGATACAGGGCTGTTTCCTACAAAAAAAATGGGATGCTGTGTAAAAAAAACAAAAAATGAACAGGATGAAAGGCTTTGAAACCCTTTATTTACTTGGCAGAAGCGCAAAGACAACATATCAAATGTTGTTCAGTTATGTTTCTGAATGTGTTTGGCAGGTTGGACAGCTGAGCGGGTGCAGGAGTATTTCCTGTGGGCCTCTGAGGTGGTGAAAGGCCTGAAAGGAACCAACTCAGCTCTGGAGAAGAAGTTGGAGGAACTCTTCAAAGAGAGAGGAGTCCAGCTCTGACAGCAGGGCCACAACACAGTGGAGACTGGGCTATTTGAATTGCAAATAAAATGCTTTTTAATTTGTAAATATTAAAAATAAATCAAATTTCATTTACATTACAGTGTCCTTTAATTTTATGTGCATGTTTTGGCAGGAAAGTTGAATCCCCAAGTGTTTGATGTTGTGGTGTTTAGTAATAGTTAAAAAGTAAAAGATGTTACTCCTCGTTTGGTAATTGTAGCTTGTGCAGAAATGCTCTGATGGTCTGTTTAAAAATAAGCCTATTTAGATATAACACATTTGCAGGACTGCATTACACAAAGCAAACAATTTGGCACAAAGCGTTTTTGACTACATATTTTATTGGTTATATTTGAATCCATTGAAGACACCCAGAATGCTCAGTAATTTTCTTTAACAGAAAATAAATAAGCTAATATAAAACAACAAGGTGATGTAGTTAATTTGAGTATTTTCTCTTCAAGTGACCTTATATCTCTACTTCATTAAAGATGATTTAATACTTTTAGTAACTCTTTAACATATTAAAATGTCCACATTTAAAACATATGGGGTTATTATAAATTATTCTACTTTTTAACCAAGAAAACAATAAATAATTTAATTTATTCGTACAAAAACAATGGCAATTGTTGAATAATGCAATGAACGTATTGCACTAAAACGTTTCAGAATATTAACATTCACTTTCACCCTTCCCTGTTTTGGAAATTTAACTTCATCATTTTTTCGGAAACTTAATTCAACTAGAAAACCTTGCATTTCCTGCGAAAATGCCGTGTGGATGCTGTGCGGTTGAAGCCGTCCACTGATGCTGTACGGCTGAAACCGTCTGCTGAAAGTAGCCGAAGACGTTGACGCCAATGCAGGTGGTGACCACAGACCACTTCTCAGTACCTATGCTTTCTGGCTGGTGGTTTGGTCACTTTTGAATGCTGGCGGTGATTTCACTCTAGCGGTAGCATGAGACGGAGTCTACAACCCACACAAGTGGCTCAGGTAGTGCAGCTCATCCAGGATGGCACATCAATGCGAGCTGTGGCAAGAAGGTTTGCTGTGTCTGTCAGCGTAGTGTCCAGAGCATGGAGGCGCTACCAGGAGACAGGCCAGTACATCAGGAGACGTGGAGGAGGCTGTAGGAGGGCCAACAACCCAGCAGCGGGACCGCGACCTTGTAGGGAGGTCATACAGGCACGTGGAGGCCACACACACTACTGAGCCTCATTTTGACTTGTTTTAAGGACATTACATCAAAGCCGGATCAGCCTGTAGTGTGTGTTTCAACTTTCATTATGACTGTGACTCCAAATCCAGACCT
>VVHJ01011561.1:15593-25853 GCA_015107715.1 Tylochromis polylepis
ATATATAGTTGAAAGATTTAGATTTTGAGCTCAAGTTTTTACCACTCGTGCTGCCTTCATTGAGCAACATTAAATAACACATACATTTAATGCATTTCAGAAGGTTTAGCCGTGTGTTTCCAGACTTGCACCTTAAGCGTTGAATTCACACTAATTAACGAATCACACTAACATTTACATCAGTGCATTGTCTCATTTTATCCTATTGAAGTTCTTTGGGTACATATGTGCAGTAAAAAAAGTACACGTATGACTGTGCACTGCTGGAAGATGAGGAGTAAGAGACTGGCACCATGGACAGGTTGCAGGTCTGTCGCAGAGCCCCTCTCAGTATGGCTGCCAGCAAAACTGTGTCCCACGTCCTTTGTCCAATATCCAAGAAGGGATGGTGGACGTATTGCCTCTCTAACTGTGTCTCTAGACGTCTCCACCTGAGCTGTCCCTCTGATAGTTTCTAGTCTTCTAGTCTTGTCCATTCTTCTCCTGCTTCCAGTGAAAATCTGAGCGTCTTCGACTCTTCCACCTCAGCTTCCTGTCTTTTTGTTAATACCAGCATCTCCAAACCATCTTGTAAACCTTCCCTTTGAGTCTTGCAGCTATCCACCCTGCCTGCCCTCTCTTCCTCACCTCTTTTGTGCACTGTCCATTGCTTTGGATGGTTGGCCACAGGTATTTAAAATCCTCTCCTCCTTGCAGCGCCACCGTTTCACCCCTCCCTCTCATTAACACACCATGTAATCTGTCTTCTTCTACTAGCTTTCACCCCTCTTCTCTCCAGATCATACGTCCACCTCTCCAGGCTCTCTTCCACCTGTTCCCTAAACATCAGAGTCTACAGAGGCTCTGGTTAACCTGTCCATCACCATTGCAAACAGAAAGGGGATCAGAGCAGACCCCTGATTTAATCCCACCTCACCACCATGTTAGTGTCATCATGTATTTTAGATATATTTTGTTATTTTAGTTGTAGTTTCTGTCTCTGGAACAGCATTACTGTATTCAAAAACGTAAGCATCTCTGTCAAGCAATATTAATATTTTGTTGCTCTCTAGAAATGATCATGGCGTTATGAAGGCTCCCAACAGGACAACACGCTGTATACGATTTTATTTTCTTTTATTGGGATTCGGGTGAGGTATCACTCAACGGAGACGATCTTTACCAACAGCCATTTTGCATCATTTATCCCATAATGCACCGCTGCTGTCACAACAACATTTCGCCATTTCAGGTTTGGAGGAGAAGGGGGGCGCTCTGTAACTCCCGCGAAGGAATTGGGTCAGCCGAACGGAGGTGTGTGTGTTTCTTCATTGAAAACATTTCTCGCTCGTTCTCGTTTTTCCGACTGCTCTCTTATCGTGCTCCGATGCGTGTTACCTGGCTGCTGCGGATGAACTTTACCAGCGTCGGCCCGGGCTGAAGAGTCGAGTCAGTTGTCGGATTTTCTAGCTAACAGCTACCAAGCTAGCTGTGTGTAAACAACAAGGTAAGAGCCACTGTAGTGAGTAGTAAATAATGAATGTTAATAGAACTGGGTATGAATGACCAGTGAGTACAGTGTGGTTTGGTGTATTTGTAGCGAATCAAATGAATTTGGAGCACCAGTTAGCTAAGTAGCTCTGTTAGCTTGTAAGACACTTTTACGTTAATAAATAAGCAATCGTTGACTTGGTTAACGGTTGCATTTACTGCCCTGTTAGCTTGCTAACTTTACGAGCCACTTTATTGCATTTGTGTGCGTTCATTGTAACCATAGCACTGACAAGCTAGCCTAATAACGTTTGTTTGTTTTTCCCTAAGTAACGTTGCGTGGATGTGTTTAACGTCACCTCAGTCACGTTTCCTCTGAAATATGCAGTGTCACATGCGGTGCAACTTTAGTGTGAGCATTAACAAGAGCAGTACAAATCCAACAGTTAACAGCTTAAATACTTGTACTTTGGAAAAATGATGACTATTCAGGGAAACAAACATGAGATGAGGTTTGTGATGAGACAGACTGAGATTTAAAAAAACCAAACGAATGGGTGCAGACCTACCATCTGCACAATATGGTAGCTACTAGGAATGTTTTAATTACTTTGCGGAGTGAGTCAGAGTGATAAACATGCACATTTAATCTGCACCTGTTAGTGCAGGGACAGCAGGGCTGCAGCTAGAGCTTATTGACTCTTGACGTCCTTGATTAGAAATTTTTCAGAGAATTGTTAAAACAAATGGCTGCACGTGTCTAAAGTAATTTGTATGTGTAGATTTATTAATCAGTACATTTTTTGTTTTGTAAAAGATGAAACGGATCAAAGGAGGAGAGGAGGGAAGCGATGACTCCTCCTGTGAGAGTCCAGCAGAGGTTTGCAAGAAGGTGCGAAAGCAGATGAGCGAGGATTCAGAGCCAGATGCGGTTGAGTCGCTGGACTGTAACTGGGCACAGCTGCCTCAGGAGCTCCTGCTGCATATTTTCCAGTACCTGCCACTGCTGGACCGGGCTTATGCCTCCCAGGTGTGCCGTGGGTGGAACCAAGCCTTCCACATGCCTGAGCTGTGGAGATGCTTTGAGTTTGAGCTCAACCAACCAGCCAGCTCTTACCTAAAAGCCACACATCCAGACCTCATTAAGCAGATCATAAAGAGACACTCCAATCACCTGCAGTATGTCAGCTTCAAGGTAAAACTGTCTGTGTAACCACGTGTGTCCTCATTCTAGGCTCAAACATTTATAAGCAGCTTCTGTTTAAAAATCTTTCTTGGATGTTTTTTGAGTGATATGCAATCTTTTCCTTGTTCCTATCAGGTCGACAGTAGTATGGAGTCTGCAGAGGCGGCCTGTGACATTCTTTCACAGTTGGTGAACTGCTCACTAAAGACCTTGGGCCTCATCTCTACAGCCAGGCCCAGTTTCATGGAGGTTCCAAAGGTATAATTAACACTATCACGAGGAGTCTGGGTCTGTACAGTGTCCTGCTCTTTAGATTTGTAAGCAAAATCAAAGGAATTCTTGTTTTATTGTACATCCCCTCTTATCCATAGTCTCATCTTATCTGAGAACGGGTCTCAAAAGCAGCGTCTGTTCTTATGCATGGGAAACGACACAGTTATTATTAGTCCCACATTTTCAAAAGGACACAGGACTTTGTTTATGTATCATGAGCTCTATTCCTTGAACCAGTTACATTCAGGTTTCATTGAATCTAGATGTCATTGAGCAAACTAGCTTAAGGGCGGGACCTTTTTTTGTGTGTGTGTGCTTTGTTTGTTTTATCAAGGACTGGAACATGCGGCACGTTTCAATATCTGTAGAAATTGACACACCCACTGTCATCACAGTTCATGTTTGAAATCCTTTGAGCTCCTGAGCCAGTCTTTAACAATCTTAGTTGAATTCTTTTGAATGTTTCAAAATCAGGTTTAAGAACTTTTAAGTTTATTAAAGTACAGAAAAATCACTTGTTTATGAACTCTTGAATGTCACAAAGATCTCAAAAGCTGTTTAAAGACCTGTGATGATATCATAGAACTTGAAACGTGCATACAGCCTCACTCGTTCACCAGGGTGTGCTCTGTTTAGCTTCTGTTTTAAAGACAGCATAAGCCTCTCACAGCCTGTGCTCCTTTTTCTGTGACTGTGGATAAATATTAGAGGACGTGTTGTTCTTGGATTTTCTCACAATGCCGATGCTGGTTGCCAAGTTGCGAAAACACCTTTTGGCATAATAAAATCTGAGCTTCTCCAAAGAAAGTTCTCAAAATTGCCATTATTACTCACATTCTGTCAGAGGGGACATTTGATTGAAACCAAAAGAAAGCTGAATATTTAAAGAAAAAGAAAAGAAAAGACGACTTGGTTTTTTTTCACATTTTGAAGAATTAGATATTACACCATTTTCTCCGTAAATACATTTTTTGCTATTACAGTATATACCATAAAGTCCAATAGACACCCTTCCAAGACTTTGCAACAGTTAACAAATTTTTTTGCCATTTTCTTGTCATCAGTGGTTTCTCTCCTGAACCCAGAAATGCAATAGTCAGCAGCCATACAGATGTATGTAGTTTAGTCTGCAGCACCAAAGCTTTAGAGTAATTCAAATGAACACACCTTTGCTTCTCTATATTTCAAATTTGTTTACCTTGTTTACAGATTAAATCTACAAATAAAATTTGTATCTAATCTTATCCCACTAATTATGATTAGATTAGGTTTTCTTATTGCACTCAGATTGCAGATTGTGTTTGTATTGTTATATGTAGCAGAGTCCTAAGTTTAAGATTGTCTCAGTAATTACAAATAGTGGTGTGCAAGCCATGACAGAGGCCTGCCTGATGTACCAGGCCCACCAAAACTGTATGTTAGTGGGACAGATTATGCTTGGGTAAAAGATCATTCCAAACACAGTTGATGAAATCTGGCGTTTTGAAAGCATCAGGTTTAAAGATCATTACAATTCAGTGTGTCATGTTTGTCCTTCCACAGTCTCACTTCATCTCCGCCCTGACCGTGGTGTTTGTCAACTCCAAATCGTTGTCTTCGCTGAAGATTGACGACACGCCAGTTGATGATCCATCTCTAAAGGTGCTGGTGGCCAACAATAGCGACACCCTGAAACTGCTGAAAATGAGCAGCTGCCCTCACGTCTCTCCTGCAGGTACAGTTCAAGTGCATGTGAGAGAGACTGTTTTTATTTATTCTCCACTTACAGCATAAATGGAAAATAGTATAGTACTGTGCAAAAGTCTTGAGCCACCACTCATTGCTTTGTTTTGCTCAAAAAGAGACAGAATTTGGGTACCATTTATTAAAAAAAAAAAAAGTGGCCATAATTAATAGTTCGTCAGACTTTCTGAAGGTCTTTTCAAAGGTTTTCTTTGGACATTTTCCAAGTAATGTTTTTGTTTATAACATTGACCTATGAATCATCTCGAGCATAAAAAAGGCGCCTAACTCAAAGGATGAATCTATCTTGTGTATATAACAAAACTGTTTTGTTTTTGTTTTTTTAAGCAAAAAAACAGTTTTAAAATTCCAATGGTCTCAGTTTACAGAGAAGGTGAGGAGAGGTATAGCAGTGAGTGTCTACAGCCATCTATAAAACATGGTGGAGGCTCTGTCATGGTTTCAGTCTGTGGTGTTGGGAGATCTTGCCAAAACTGTTGGAATTATGAATGCAGAGAAGTACCATCAATGATCCCAAACACAGTGCGAATGCAGTAAAAACATGCCTGGATAGAAAAACGCACATCAGTCATTGATTGGCCTTCTCAGATGTTGAAACACTCATCTTTACAGAGTGTTCTGTTCTGTCAAGATGATCCCACAGCATTAAAGGCAGCCAACATCCAAAGACGACCTTTAGCATGTGCTTTAAGAATCCTGGAGAACTATTGCTGAAGGCTACTTAAGGAAAGCTTGCATAAGAGAGTTCAGGCTGTGTTGAAGAATAAAGGTGATCATACCGAAGGTGATCACCTTTATTGTTGCACAAACTCTGTATTTGCCTTATGTATGGTTTTTCCATTCATGTTTCAACATATTTGAATAAACTGCTGCACATATTTTACATTTTCTGAGCAACATGTGTTTAAAAAAAAAAAGAAAAAGAAAAAGAGGTGGCTCAAGACTTGTATATGGTACTTCACACTGTATTGATTGAAAAACACTAAATCACAGTGCAGTGAACTTTATTCACATACAGAGCTAAATGGTTTAGGCTTCCATATAACTGATGTATTGATAGCTGACCTTTATTTCTTTATTTAAAAAAATACCTTAGAAGTGTCAAAACTATATGTACATAAAACTGGTAGTGGGAGAAATGAGGTACTTTGATACATTTACTAACTTTTAACCTCAATGACTTAATACATTTAGACCATCCTTCAATTTGTAGGTCTGAGGAGGGACCATCCGAGAATATATGGGAGAAATCCTCTTGCCTGAAATTGCCAGCTAATATGGTTTCTGATTAAACTGCAACTTGTCAGGAAGATGCAGTCGACTTGTTCTTTGAATGAAACTGAAAACATGATTTGAGAATTGGTTGCAAATGAAACGATCTGTCTGTGCTTTTAGGAATCCTGTGTGTGGCAGACCAGTGTCACGGGCTCCGAGAGCTAGCGTTAAACTACCACCTCCTGAGTGATGAACTCCTGCTGGCGCTCTCCTCTGAAAAGCACGTCCACCTGGAACACTTGCGAATCGATGTGGTGAGCGAAAACCCCGGGCAGCACTTCCACACAATCAAGAAGAGCAGCTGGGATGCTATGATGCGGCACTCGCCCAAATTCAACCTGGTCATGTATTTCTTCCTCTATGAGGATGAGTTTGGCCCCTTCTTTAATGAGGAAATCCCGGTCACACACCTTTACTTCGGGCGCTCAGTGAGCAAAGAGGTCCTGGGCCGAGTGGGCCTCCATTGCCCTCGTTTGGTGGAATTGGTTGTGTGCGCCAATGGCCTGCGTCCTCTGGATGAGGAGCTGATCCGCATTGCCAAGCACTGCACCCAGCTGTCAGCCATCGGCCTGGGTGAGTGCGAAGTGTCCTGCAGTGCGTTTGTGGAGTTCGTCAAAATGTGCGGCCGCCGGCTGTCCCAGTTGTCCATCATGGAGGAGGTACTGATTCCAGATCATAAATACTCCCTGGATGAGATTCACTGGGAGGTGTCAAAGCACCTGGGCCGGGTCTGGTTCCCAGACATGATGCCGACCTGGTAGAGAGTGAAGCCAGCGCTCAGAGTCCAGTATGTCGGGTTTGTGGTGCGGAACAATCATTGCCTCCATGCTGCGTTGAAAAGCCTCGGCTGGGAAGCTCGATGACAGCATGGAGAGCATGAACTTGCTGAACTCCCGTTAGCAGGGCAGGGATGTAATGTGGCACTCGACCACAACACAATGTTATCACATTATCATGGAAACGTCACAGAATTCCTGCTCTGCTTAATCTGCAGATGGAATTCAGCAAGCTGGCTTCGGCCCACAGAAGAGCAGGAGGAAATTTAACTAAAAAGCAATGTTTTTATAACTGCAAATGGAGTTATATATACATTGTAGGCTGGTTATGATAATCTGTGTTATGAGAGGGGTGTGTGTGTGTGTGTGTGTGTGCGGGTGGGTGTTTACATGTTTTTCAACATTGAGCAGTAAATTGGGACAATTAGGTGCACAATTGCATGTTGTTACGCTGCCACTTGGCCTACATAAATCCGGTGCGAGATAGCAGCTCTGCACTCTGTAACACAATATGGCATTGACTGCATGGTTATCTGTACATAGGATGTGACAGAAGGTGTATTTGTCATGTGTGGCTGAATTTTGCAGAAGAGTAGCTGGGTCCTACACCTCATTTTAACCTAATTTAAAGAACAGCGGTTGTGTTGACTACATCTTGTTTGTCCTCCTCACCTGGGGAGCTCCAGTTGTGTCTCACAAAACACGATAGTTGAACAAATCAAAGCTGGTGGCGAGAAAAAGAAATGTGTGTGTGTATATAGGTCTCTATATTTGTGACGTGAAGGTGTACAGTGTTGATTGATGTCATTGATTTTTATTTTTTTCTCAAAGTTATATTTTGAGGAGTTTTTTTCTCCCCCTGCATCAAACACAAATTGGCCTGACAAATGATTTGATCTATTTTGGAAAAAGGTTTTTGTACTGTCATAGATTTCCTAAGCACCTTAGATGAATACCAAATGATAGATGGAATACACCTGGTCCTTGGGATCAAATATGGTGATTATTTATACTGTACTGGGGCTTTGTTGAATCAAATCCCCAAGTGCAGCATATTGACGTTATAAAGCTCTAATTAAAACAATCAAATAGTTCTATGTAAATAGTGCACAGAAATGTCTGAATTTGGAGGTAGAGATCAGTGGTCTCAGTTCTCCATGCTCAGATTGCTTTGTAATCATTCAGTAGACTAGTCTGTATGGCTGTTGGCTTACAGTGCATGCTGGAAATGCAAATCCAACCCATTTGTGTTTCTCAGATGCATTAAAATGAAAATATTTTCTATGTAGGTTTCATTTGTATCTTCTGCTATTTGCCTGTTCAAGCTCTAAACCCTGGTTCTCTGTAGTGGATAGCTGCCCTTCCCATTACTCCACATTTTTTTTCTGTATCATGTTATCTTGCATACATGAGAGGAAGTAGTATTCACCCATTATACCAATCATACCATTATAAACACTGTCTGCAGACTTTTCTCGTGCTCCAAACATCCATTCATTTCAGTCAAAAAAAAGGTTTGGCAAGTCAGATGAGTGAAACAGTTTTGTTTTTTCCTTTAAGAGGAAAGTCAAATGCATCTGTATATAAAAACGCTGTGTGTTTGATTATTATGAGTAGAAATGTATTTCTTTATTTCACCCTCTGTCAGGGTTTGGAGTTTCCTTAACCGATGGCTTGTCTTTTATAAAACCAGAATGCAAGTTATCCTTTACTAGATGGATCTTTTTCATACTATAGCCACTAGAGAAGTTAAAATCTTTGTAATTTATTAATAGGGATTATGGTTTTTTAAAAAAAAATTTTTTTAAATGAATTTCAGTTTTTCAGTTACACAAAAGAAGCAACCAGCAGTGGTATTTTTCTTCGTTTAGCTGGGACACCACCACTGGATACAGGTGGTCTTAATGTTTTGAGTCCATTACCACAAACTCTCAATCCTTAGAAAAATATTACTTTTTCCTTCAATGTAGTGGAAAAAGGCTCCATAAAAATTCTTGGCAGCAGTTGGATGGCATTTCAAATATTAGGCAATTGGTCAGAAATTACAATCAAACCTTTGGTATTTGCATTTAATTCAGTTCAGTTTAAAAAAAACAACAAACAAAAGAAAAAAACCCCAGTTGCCTTGAGGTGCTTTATATTTCAAGGCAAAGACTGTAGTAATAGAGAGAGAACCCCAACAATCAGATGACCCCCTATGAGCGAACACTTGGTGACAGTGGGAAGGAAAAACTCCCTTTTAACAGGAAGAAACCTCTTGCAGAACCAGGCTCAGGGAGGGGGCGGCCATTTGCCACAACCGCTTGGGATGATGGGAGGAAGATGGAACAAAAAGCATATACATATTAAATATTTAAAGGTTTTTTGGTAGTGTACAAACCTTAAGGGAGCACTGTGTCATTAAAGATTTTAGTTTATTTCTGCCAGATTTCATTCCTTTTTACCCAAGTTTTATTTCATATAGAATAACTGAGACACTTGTTGCAGGAGGTGCAAAAATTTCTTAGTATTATTGAATGAATATAGCCTCTTCACAGTATTTGTTTCTCATCACTGAAGAAGTGGATATCTGTGCTCATGTATATTAGCATCTGAAGGGTACAGTAACATATCTCCTGGTTATTTTATTTCAAAATGTGTGCTGTGCATTGAACAGTGGCCCTAACGTGAAGCCTGTTTCCACTGAGAGTTTCTGTATTTGCTTTTATTGGAATATTCGGCTGAAAAAATAAAACGCTTCACATGGTAAATGCTGACCGAGAAGGAGCATTATTTAAATTTCGTCATAAATATGATTGTTAGTAATTATTATTTGAACTTTATTTGGGAGTTAACAGGTTTTAAACGCTCTCCTCTAGTTATGCTTCTGTATGGCAAAAGCTTGGTCTGCTTTGCTTTACTGGTCACCTGTCTTGAAATTAAAATTGTTTTGGACATGTGATCTCACACTGTAATAAAAATTTGTGAATGTACTCTCTGCAACTTTCATGTAATTATTTTTCTTTATTAACAGAGGGCACACACACACACACACTGCTAGTATACTCCATAAAAGGACTCCATTATAAGAATGGGATGCATCTGAGATGAAAAGATGTATGAACAGTTTTCTTAAATAATACTACAGAAAGACAAAGTAGTCATACTTCAAAGCACAATGTGAAATAATCTTGTCAGGACTTTTCCTGTTTAGTATGTCATCACCACTGTAAAGGAAAAAAGATTTATAAACAAGTTGGGTTTTTTTGGGGTGGGGGTGTGTGTGTGTGTCTGTACATGTATCCTTTATTTATCAAGAAGTCTCTTTTTGGCCATCAAATGTCCCAAAATACCAGGAAAATGCAAATTTCTATCAGATAAGCTAACCCTGAATCACTGCTTTTACTGTGTGTGAACTGATCGCACTTAAACGTGTAGTCAACCCACAAACGGCACTTCTCGGCCAGGAAAAGTCCTGCTAAATGTTTCCGAACATTTAAACACTGTAAAGTCCAGATTTTTTTTTTTTTTTTTTTTTTTTTTTTTTCCAAATTTTAT